>OV788321.1:8964410-9099278 GCA_928718305.1 Tetramorium bicarinatum
TTACGGCCATTGTAGACGATCCTTTATTTGTTATGCATTATGTATTATGCAAGAGTCTGTGCTCTCGCCTTAAGTCTATAATGAGTATAGTAAGCCTTAAGCTAAACCTTCATTGACCTTGTTTACAACCAGTCGTCCAATCCCGATTTACTCAGAAATGAATTGGATTTAAAGTAACGTTTACACCGGATTAGTCTTACCTTTGTGAAGAGCGGAATGAAAGTGAAATGTTAGGGAGCCCGTTTACACTTAAGAAATTTCACATCACTTCAAAGTGAATTGGGATTGGGCAGAGTGAAGGTAATTGACACATTGAATTGAAATAACGCCGTACGGCAGTATCAATGGAGTCTTAGGCTGGCATGTATTTCCCGCGTAACGCGTAACCGTGTAATCAATGAAAAACGTAATTCGAGAAATAAACAACATAAAGCATTACGTGATTGGTTACGCGGTTACACGATACGTGAGAAATACATGCTATGGGCGCCAGCTTTAAGGTAATTTTTCACGTTGACGCTTAATGCTCATTTTCAGCATCAAAAAATGCCACGTGACCAAAACGACGAATCAGTAGCTTTATTTTTGGTCACGTGACGTCTTTTGACACTAAAAATGAGCGTCAAACGTCAGTGTGAAAAGATACCTTTAAGGCCAATACACGTACATTTCCGTAACCGTAATCGTAAGATTTCGACCAATCACATTATTAAATTCGGCCGTCCGTAACCATAATTGGCCGAATCGACCAATCGTGTTGCTCAATTTCTTACGATTACGGTTACGGAAATGTACGTGATGGCCTTTTTAGTCTGAGATTTCATACATCCGACAATAACCTTGTTTACTTCCAACCGTCCAATCTCGATTCACTCTGAAATGAAATGAAATTTCTTGGGCGTAAGTGAGCTCCTTAACATTTTACTTTCATTCTGCTCTTTACCGACGTAAGACCAATTCGGTGTAAAAGTTACTCTAAATCCAATTTACTCCAGAGTAATCGGGATTGGACGGTTGAATGTAAACAACATCAATGTCGTTGTCGGATGTATGAAATCTCAACCTTAAACCCATTCTATAATTGTTGCAAATTGCCAGTTGCTTTTTGAAACAATGATTATCAAGCTCTACAGGATGTCCCATTTTAAAAAACGCACTTCGATAATTCTTCAACGAAGCATTTTCAGCAAAAATGTTTTAGAGAGAAGTTGTATGGTTTCAAGGGAGACATAAGATGGTGTCATTAATTTGATGTTGAATAGTTACTTAAAGATCACGTGAAAGTCACCTTCAATTTTTAAATGGCACCCTCAATTTTTCAGTAATAAAGTTTTGAAACTCGAGGCACGATTAAGAAATCTTGATGTTAATCGCATATTTTGTATGCGACTCGCGCAAAATTTCAAAACATTCAACATAAATTGATATTTATGATGTAGTCCTCAAAATAATCAATATGTCTAATAGAACTTCGAGGACGGTCCTTAATGTACACAGGGAAAATGTGTCCCCAAAATATACAATTCTAATAGAATAATAATTTTGGGGACGTCCTTAAAATATACAATTTGTATATAAAACTTTGAGGACGGACCCCAATAGAGCCAAAAGTTCCCGAAGTAGTCAATGCGTATCAAGATTTGTCCCTTAAGTCTACGATTAACATATATATATATATATATATATATATATATATATATATATGATTATATATTATGTATAAAAGTCAAAGGTGTCTGTGATGTGACGGTACTGATGTTAATAAAAATCAGAAGCATCTCGTTTTTAGGATGGTACTGGTTATTACAAATATTTATAAATTTGATTCGGAGAGACGAGAAAAATTTATTTGTTGCGTTCTCACGGGAATGAATGTTGGAGGAGCCCATTCACTGTTCCCAATATTCAAAATCATAGAATAGAATATGATTTTATATAATACTATAATTTTAGTCACACTTCAAGACAAAATTGGTATTATACAAGTCAAATAGTACAAATTATTGAATATATTTCTTTGATAAAATATAATAAAGTCGTTATTATTATATGTATTAAAATCATACGCAACTTTAATATTTATTAAAATATTATCAGGATGAGGAGCCCATAATTTGTAGGGCGGCCCTGCAGTGCCTGGTAAAAGGAAATTCGGACGCTCTAGCCGTCTCAGAACATCGAGAATCTTGGCAACATCGAGATTCTTGGTAACAATGAGAGGAAAAGGACGAAAGATCATATATCTGTCCTGCTCGTATCGTAAACAATCGAGGCGGCAACATTGCACGCACAAGCGCGCAATGTATACATGCTTGAGCTAGGATCGATAATATAGGAAATTTTTATATCATATTCTAGATTATCGACCCCGATCAAGTTTGGCCGTCACTCCAGCATCCCCTTAACCCTTTCTGCGAGGTTACCACACCGCGTCGCGCACTCCACGTAACCTACAAACGCACCGTACACTCGTTGCTCACAATCACTACTCGCGCCACTTATTCGTCACTAATCACCTGTGTTTTCACACGACATTTAATCGTGCTAATCACCCTCACGATAATTAATACACGCGTACACGCTGCACTGATATTTTGACAGCCGGCGCTGCCAACTAGGCAATGCGCGCGCGCGCTCAATCTAGGGAGTCGCCATCGCGAAATCACTGAAATCTCACCAGGCCGCAGCCAATCGGAACACTCCGCGAACATCGCCACGATTCAATCAAGATTCACAAAAACAGTGATAGTGATTGCAACTTTGCAATTAAAAATTGCTAAACTGTCTTTATTCGCATATCATATGTATATTTACCTAACCTATAAGTAGATTTTCCCAAGAGACGGTTACACGAATAATTGAAAGCCACTTGCATAGTTCTAATTACTTAACTTTATTCTTCTCGCATTAAAAGTCACAAGACATTACAATTATTTTACGTTTTCACATTATCACGCGATTCCAGCCTGAACATGTTGATCCAACAGATATTTATAAATCTCGTAGGATTGATCATTGCGATTACGCTTCGCGCATTAATTTAGTTATAATTCGTTTATTTCAGTTATTTATTCCGCAGAACTTTGATTTTTCCACCACAGATTATTTAAATTATCTTATGAGTTGCCACGACAGTCATATTCAAGCATAATTACTGCTATATAACATTGATCGACGTATACAGAAGTTGGTATTTTTGAGACACCCTTGTACTCTCAAGAGTAACAATTAAGTGACAAAACTCTATTTGGACACTAAGTAGAGACCCATTCCTGCGAAACAGAATCAATTCTACAATAAAATTCAACACCTAGACTGTGAGATTAGTAAAGACGATAACTGCACGAAATCTAGTCGATAAGCAAAAATAGACTGGACCATAACTTTTGAACGAACAACCACAACGATCAAATCTGAATCAGAACCACTCTCTTTTAGCACTGAGACGAGAAGAAAACGATAATTGCATTTGTAAATCCCTCCAATTAAGATTTCACTTTTCTACCTCTAAGTATAATTTGATACGAACCCTTCTACGACTCGCTTACACTAATATTTGGTTTTTAATCATTTCTACACATAAATTTGGGTTATCTCATGCATTTATTTCATAAGAAACACAGAAATTACATTTACTTCGCAATCTGATCGAGTAATTGTAAAATCTAACTGATTAATTTGAGTCAATATTTGATACAACATATTTTTGATTACGTTAACGCTTTCTATCAATACAAATTCGGATTCCTCTTTCAGGGACATACGTTGGCAATGATTCTAACATACATCTTTAATTTTGGAAATGGATTATGTCCATCTTCCCATGTATGAGTGTTACGTATTACGGAATTAAATTTAAAAGATGAAATTCATTTAAAAGAACGCTGCTTAATATCGATCACTGAATGCTATCACTCTAATATTGATTATTTATCTGGTTACTGAACGGTAAGACATGAGCCGGACGGAATAGGATTACAATTGAAATAGAACCTTCCTCCTCCATTAAAAAATGCAAGTTTAAGAGTAGGGGTATAGATAATAAGGGTATAAAATAAGCGACAGACAATAGCGGAGCGGAGTTTGTTATCTTACGTCCAAATCTTTAAATCGCGTTTTTGTTCAAGTAAAATAAAGGTACTTTTAAAATCATACATATCGGAATCTTTTGTCGCAAACAAAAGTGTTGCGACTTAATCATATTTCCAATCGTTCCATCGTTCATTCCATCGTTGCATCCAAAGAGAGTTGCAACGGTGCTCCTAATTCTAATCATTCTATCGTTGCAACCAAGGAGAGTTGCAACGGTGATATCCTACAATCCTAAATCAGGATTGTTGCGACCAAAGAGCGTTGCAATAATCCATTTCCTAAATAACCACTTCCATGATTACTCGAAAGATTAAAAGGGGTGGAATTCGTATCCAACTAAAACGTATTAAATTTCAAATAAAAAAGGCTTTCCAAACAAATCAGGATCCCTTCCCATTAATATTAAAATTAAAAGAATTAGAGGCTAAAATTAATAATCAAAAGATTCAATTAATTAAACCATATGAAGTAATTCCGATTGAGTTCAAATCTTCAACGTACAAATTAATACAAATTGACTTCCAAATTGATTACCCAAATTTTGAGAAAATAAACAAAAAAGACCCTCGTTTTAAGATTTATCAAATGCGTTTTCTTTTCGGAGTAGATTAATTAGTCCAAGACCCAGGTAAATTACTTGAATGTAATGACCTAAAAACGGACGCTTATAACAACAGTTCGTAACAAATTTGGTGACAGCGGTGGGATACAAAGTAAAAAAAAAAATAAAATAAGGTGATTAAGGAAAAAAAAAAAGGTGATAAAAAAGGGTTAAGTGATAAAGAAAAATGTTGTCACGCACGCCACCCCCTGAACCTGAGGATCGGAGCTCAATGGAAATCCAGGAATTGCGGAGGACATTACAACAACAACAACAAATAATACAGCAACTTCAACAAAATCAGCAAATACAACAAAATCAACGACCACAAAATCCAGGTATGACGATTTTGTCAGAAGCAACACTAGGGAATTATCTACATTTTTCAGTAAGAAACGCTTTAGAAGCAGTACCAAGTTTTGACGGAAATAATATTTCATTTGTATACTTTGTGGAAGGTTGTGAGGAAGCTCTCAGTATGGTCACACCTTCACAAGAATTGAATTTAGTTCGCGCAGTACGAAATAAATTAACGGGTGATGCACATAGATCGATTCTTGGAAAAACTTTTTCGAATATGCAAGAGCTAGTAGAATTTTTAAGAACAAAATATGGACCGAGAGAAACCGTTTATGAAGCACAAGGACGATTAGCTTATTTGTGTCAAAAGAAAGATGAGAAAGTTGTTGCTTATGCCAATCGAGTCCGTGAATTAGGCAAACGAATATTAGACGCTCAAAAGAGGGAGACTGGGCAAATAAGCAATGAATTACGAGATTCAATTGAAAAACATTTAAAAACAAGTTTTTTACGGGGATTAAACAAAGATATTATAATAATTAAAGAAGGAACTTTTGAAGAAATTGAAAGTCGTGCAATTGAGGCAGAGAAAGAATTAGAAACTATAGAAATGATAAGGCGCGTAGTACTCGCGGAGAATGTATCTGGTGAAAAACGAGCTTCCATTAAACGCATAGGAACTGAACCGGTGACTTGTCAATATTGCTCTAAGAAGGGACATACAGCGGATAAATGCTGGCAAATCAATAAACCACAAGATAAAATTAAAATTGAAAGTCAAAAGAAATCGAATTTCCCATCAAATAATATTACTAATAATAATAATAAGCAATCATCTTTAACACAAAATCCAAGTAATCAAAATCAAACAATTACATGTAGATATTGTAAGAAATTGGGGCATACCTTAGAAGAGTGCCGAAAACGCATTTATAATAATAATCTTCGTCAGAATGTGCAAGGACAGGGAAACGAGCAGATTCCCGCGAGGACAGGGGCGACCCCGGGAAATACCAAAATTCGTCCCACACGAGCAATTATGGAGGAAATAGAATCAGACACCGAACAGTAAATATAACTCAAATAGAAGATGTACCATCAGTAAAATTAGAGAGCAAAAATTTCAAAAAGAAATTAAAATTCCTAGTAGACAGTGGATCAGGACCCAATATTATTAAAAAGAATTCAATAACATATGATACTGTGGTAGACGAAAATGAAATATTACAATTGAGTGGAATTACAATGCATCATGTTGCTACCCTAGGGCAGGCAGTGATAGATATCTTAGGATATCCAGTTATTTTCCATTTAGTAGAAAGTAATTTTCCAATACCACAAAATGGAATCTTAGGATCAGATTTCTTTAAACAATTTCAAGCAAATGTCAATTATCAACAAAATCAATTAGAATGGCCTGGTATCTGTATTCCTTTTGAAGAAAAAGAGGAAGTTTTAGTAATACCACCGAGAGCTGCATCAGTCATGTATGTAAAAATTGCAAACCCAGAATTAAAAGAAGGGTATATTCCACGATTAAATGTGACAGAAGGCGTCTACTTAGGAGATGCATTAGTCACAGTAAAAGAAGGGAAAGCATATTTGAAAGTAATAAATACAAATGATGAAGAAGAAAGAGTATATGTTCCTACAGTAAAATTACGTGAGTTCACGTTTGAAATGAATGAGAAACAAATAATTGATTTAAATCCGAACCATTTAGATGGTTTAAACGAAAATTCTAACTTAAATCCGAAATGTTTAGATAGTTCACTGCACAAAAAACAATCGAACTCAGAGGAAAACCTCAAAACAAACTCAAATTCAAATTCAAAGTCAAATTCAAATTCAAAGTCAAATTCAAATTCAAATTTTAAAATGTGCTACAGCATAAAACAAAGTGACAGAAAAGAAAAGGTGATAAAGTTATTAAGACTAGAACATTTAAATTCGGAGGAACGAGTTCATGTAGAAGAGTTAATAGAAAAAAACTCAGACTGTTTCCACTTGCCAGGAGAGAATCTCGAGCATACGAATGTTTTGAAACATAAAATTCCAACAATGAATGAAATGCCAATTAATACACGACAATATAGATTTCCAGAAATTCATAAAAATGAAATAAATAAACAAGTCAATGAATTACTTGAACAAGATATAATTAAACCTTCGAAATCACCATACAATACGCCTGTGTGGATAGTACCTAAGAAACCGGACTCGGAGGGGAATAAACGGTGGAGAATGGTTTTAGATTTCCGTGACCTAAACGATAAGACCATAGGAGACGCGTACCCAATTCCAAACATAACAGAGATATTGGATCAATTAGGAGGAGCAAAATATTTTTCAGTCTTTGACCTTGCGTCGGGTTTTCATCAAATTAAAATGCACCCAGAGGATAGTCATAAAACAGCTTTTTCAACACCATATGGGCACTACGAATTTGAAAGAATGCCTTTTGGATTAAAAAATGCACCAGCAACCTTTCAAAGATTAATGGATCTAGTGTTAACAGGAATGCAAGGAAATGAAATTTTCGTATATCTAGATGATATAGTATTATATTCAAGTTCACTTACAGAACATGCAATTAAATTCGAAAAATTAATGGGAAGATTACGAGAAGCCAACTTAAAGCTGCAACCAGAAAAATGCGAATTTTTAAGAAAAGAAGTAACATATTTAGGACATATAATTGGAAAGAACGGAGTCCGTCCAGACCCTAAAAAAGTAGAAGCAGTTCGAAATTTTCCAATTCCAAAAAATGCAAAGAATATAAAACAATTTCTAGGATTGGCTGGATATTATCGAAGATTTATTAAAGGATTCTCAAAAATAGCAAAACCATTAAGCAACCTGTTAAAAAAAGAAATGGATTTTAAATGGGAAGAGAAGGAACAAGAAAGTTTTGATTTATTAAGAAACGTACTTTGTGAAAAACCAATATTACAGTATCCAGATTTTACAAAACCTTTTCTTTTAACGACTGACGCATCTGGAACAGCAATTGGCGCGATATTAAGTCAAGGACAAATAGGAAAAGATCAACCTATAAGTTATGCATCACGTGTATTAAATGACGCGGAGAAAAATTATTCAACGATAGAAAAAGAATTGTTGGCAATAGTATATGCTGTGCAACATTTTAGACCTTATCTTTATGGAAAGAAATTTAAATTAATAACAGATCATAAACCATTAACATGGCTTCATAAATTAAAAGACCCTACTTCACGATTAGCGAGATGGAGAATAAAGCTAGCTGAATATGACTATGAGATAATTTATAAACCAGGAAGAATAAACGCAAATGCAGATGCTCTGTCAAGAAATCCTATAATAAATATATATCCAATACATTCTTTAGAAGATCAAATTGAAGAGTGCCCAGAAGATGACGAAGCAAGAGAAAGAAATGCAAATCCAAAACCTTTACCAATTTCACCAAGAAGAGGAATGATGATTGAAGAACCAGAACCAGTAGTCACGGGAGTTCAAACACGGAAAATGGATACAGAAGGGGAAAGTATACCGTTCACAAAAGAGAACTGAAAGAACCATTATTTATACAACATACAATTCAGGCTGAAATACATAATAATCCTAATAACACAAAAAATAATATCAATGAATTACCAATAGAGCAAATCGAAA
This sequence comes from Tetramorium bicarinatum, assembly GCA_928718305.1. NCBI lineage: Eukaryota > Metazoa > Arthropoda > Insecta > Hymenoptera > Formicidae > Tetramorium > Tetramorium bicarinatum. The sequence goes on from OV788321.1 coordinate 8,973,061, forward strand.
TAAATAATACCGAAATTTTAAATGATATAATAGAAGAAGATGATCAAAGAAACGAAATGTCATTAATAGGAAGCACAAATGATCATGAAAACTCAACGGACTTACAAATAATAATACCACCTAATCTTTTGGAAATAATAAGTAATTTAACAACGGATTATGATGATCATGAAAATCAAGAGAAGAAAATTAAAGAAGGAAATAATAAAAACAACACTGAAGACGATATAGGAAAAAACAATTGTGAAGAAAAAGGAAAAGGAAAAGAGGATGAAGAGAAAGAGGAAGAAGAAGAAGAGGAAGAAGAGGAAAAAGGAATAGAGGATGAAGAGGAAGAAGAAGAAGAAGAAGAAGAAGAGCAAGAGGAGGAAAAAGATGATAATATTTCAGACATTGATGAAACAGAAAATGAATTTAATTTAGACAACATATTGGACAAAACTGAAAATAAAATATTGACACGTGGACAAAAACATAGTATCATAAATAGTCGAGATAAAATTTTTATGCGGAAAGGAAATTATTTATATTTCTTAAGTGCAGATGGTAAACCTTGCGATGAGGGCTCGAAACAATTCCAAAAACAAAATCTAATACCAAAAATTAAAAGTAAAGAAATTGGGAATATTGAAATAATTAAAAAAGGGAATAGGACACATTTAATATTAATATGTAAAGAAAATATAAATGAGAAAATGGATAAAGAAATATTATTCAAATTTAAAAATAAATTACGAGAAATAATTAAAGGAAATTCATTCGAAATAATAAATATGGCAAAGACAAAGGAAATAGATAATATAAATTGGGAAGAGATCTTGAGTCAAATTCGTGAATCAATATTAGGAACGGAAACAAAATTAATAATATGTCATGGATTAGTAATAATTCCAGAGATAGAGAAACGGAAAAATACAATAGAAGAAGCACATTCATCAAAAGTAGGAGGACATAAAGGAATAACGAAAACATATAATAGAATTAGACAAAATTTCTATTGGAACAAAATGAAATCTGAAATACGAAATTACATAAATCAATGTTTACAATGTCAAACTAAAAAATTAATTAGAGTAAAAACAAAACAACCTATGTTAATAACTGATACCCCATTTTCTTCATTTGAAAAAATTTCCATGGATATAGTAGGACCTTTACCCAAAACCACAAAAGAAAATTCCTATATTTTAACAATTCAAGACCATTTAACAAAATTTTCCTTGGCCATTCCTTTAAAATCAATAACTTCAATTCAAGTAGCGAATGCACTATTAAAATATTTTATTTGCATTTTTGGGGCACCGAAAATAATACTAACTGATCAGGGAACAAATTTTACAAGTAACTTAATGAAAAGATTTGCAAAGCAATTCAAAATTAAACAATATAAAACAACGGCATTCTATCCACAAGCCAATGGAGCTTTGGAGAGATCACATTTAGTACTGATAGAATATTTGAAACAATATGTAAACAAATTTACAGAATGGGATGATTTATTAGAATACGCTATATTCTCATATAACACTAGTATTCATGAATCAACTAAATATACTCCATATGAGTTGGTATTTGGTAAATTAGCAAGACAACCGTCCAGTGAAATAGTAAATGAAATTAAAGAAAAAACGTATGATGACTATTTATATGAATTAATGACGAACATTCATGATTTGCAAGAATTGGCTCGGGAATGCCTTATTGCATCAAAAATAAAATCAAAATATTATTATGATAAAAAAATAAATCCACAAACATTTCAAATAAATGATCAAGTTTTTCTTTTAAAAGAACCCAAAAAGGGAAAGTTGGGAGATCAATATTCGGGACCACATATAATAACAGATATTTTACCAAACGGAAATATAAAAGTATTAGTTAAAGGAAAATTAAAGATTGTACATGCTAACAAAATACGGAAAATTAAATGAGGTTGAACATGAATTAGAAAACATTTTCAATCTCAAATAAATAATGAATTAAATTTCTTATTATTGTATTTTGTATAGATGAAGGAAATAATCAGCTTAACAATAATTTGGATGTTATTCACCGGGAAGAATGGAAAGATAATCGGCTATGATTGTGGAACATCAAACCTTAATGTTACAACTGTATCATTACTTAACATCGAAGAATGTAATATACCATATATAGAACCTCACACACAAGAAATGTATATTCAACTTTTACAATTATCAAAATTCGAATTAACAAAAATCATTCAATGTAAAATATTAATTTCACGAACAATTTATTATTGCGGAATGCATTCACATTTAGCTACCGTATTAAATGCACAAGCGGAATATATTATCGATACAACTTTAGACCAATGTAAGAATATGCATAAAACAGGGACATTAATAATAAACGTAAATAATGTAATTAATGGATTAAAAGTAAATTATACAACAAGTCGGCCTATCACTTTTGCGGGATCAATAACAACAGATGGACAATGTTTAGGAACACAATATTCAGATCCTTATGGAACTTGGCAAAATGTAGTTGTACAAGGAATAATTACAATAAACCTAAATGCATATCAAGCAACAATTAATATTGAAACTAATCAGATATATTTAAAAACAGGAACAATATGTCAATATTCAGATGGTAATTGCATAGATATAGAAGGAAAATATAGTTTCTGGGAAACAATACCAGATGATAATTGTAAATTTAATCATTATGATATACTATATGAAGGAAAAGCAAATAAAATGATTAGTAATATAAATGAAAAATTGGAAATTGTTTATTCCTTGTCAACAAGAGATATAACCTTCGCATTAACTCAGATAGGTGAAGAGATTCTTTGTGGATATACACTAATTAAAACAGAACATCCAAAATTAGTAATTTTAGAAACTAAAAGAGGGGAAACTTTTGCACATAAGCGCAAAATATCGATAGAAAATTTAGACATTTTTGCATACGTAAATTCAAAATTTGTTTACGTGGAAAAACACATTCGCACACAAATGACACATCTATACACGGACGTACTAAAACAACGCTGCGAATTGGAGCGACAAGTGATGAAGAACGCATTAGGATTAGCAATTCATTCGCCAGATGATTTCGCTTATCAAATTATGAAAGGACCAGGATATATGGCGGTAATTTCAGGAGAAGTTGCCCACATAATTAAATGTACTGCAGTAGAAGTAAAAATTCAGCGAACGCAAGAATGTTATCAGCAAATATCGGTACTTAAAGGAAACGAAACATATTTCCTAGCTCCACGAACGCACATACTATTTAAAACTGGAACACAAATTTCATGCAATCGGATTATTCCAACAATGTATCTTCTAAACGACGGATGGTATCAAATAACACCAAACTTGGAGTACAGCAAACCACCTACAACAATGAAACCATTAACTAAACCCACATGGCACTATAAAAATCCAGGATCTCTAGCAATCAGCGGCATCTACAGCAATAATGAACTTGAAAATTTAAGAGATCACATAATGTTTCCGGCGGAAAAAAATGGGATATTAAACACAGTGGCACGGAGTATCAGTGGAGAACCAACGTTACCACAAGGAATATCTATATCTAATCTTTTGGATGAGAATTCTTTAAGGAAAATTACAGAAAGTGCCTGGAGGAGAATTTGGGGAACATTTCTATCTATTGGAAATGCAAGCGCAGGATTAATAGGAATATACTTCTGCGTAAGAACAATAAAATTAATAATAGATACCATCATACATGGATATGCACTTCATACAATATACGGATGGTCAATTCATCTAATTGGAGCATTGTGGGACTCTGTAACAAATCTGCTACTTCATCTGGCAAAAGGAGTAAATAAAAAAGAAACCAATCAACCGAAGGAAGAGAATCAGGAGCCATCTTCACAACCAAGAAACCAACAAGAAGAAGAAATAATAAATACATCACATGCAAATTTGACAACAACAAATACATCACACACATATTTTTCGAATCCAAATTCAATAAATAAAGAAGCAGAAAATATTAAAAAAGTGAGCATCAACAAGGAATCTCAAAATATATATCCTCAATTGTAAGAAGCGAATAAAATAGTTTATTATATTAAGTTAAGAAGAATATTAAATTAAAAGAAAACTAAATAAAAACCAGTCAGACATAAAGTGTTAGGAAATTGTAAAAGAAATTAATAATAAAGTAAAAATAGATAATTAAATAAATTAAGAATTAAGGAAGTATAATAAAATAGATGTTAAAAGAACAAGGAAACGAAAAAATGAAGAAAGAAGAAGATGGATCTGACCAATATAAGGATCAATAGGAAAATTCGGCCAATGGACTACCCAAGGACAATTCGGATTCTACTGAAGAGCATCATCTGCATACTAAACCAAGACATAAACATAATACTAACAATATTATATAAAATGATAAAATAAAGGAAATAAATAAAACAATGTATAATTACACTATTAACAAATTATGTAAACACGTAGTATTCAATAATGTATCTCTAAAGATATATAACCGTATTACTAACAATATTATATAAAATAATAAAATAAACAAAATAAAATAAAATAATGTATAATCACACTATTAACAAAATTTTGTAAACACGTAGTATGTAGTATTCAATAATATACCATTAGAAATATGATATAAAAAGATTATAATAGAGTACCTAAAATATTGCAATCATACATACTTATTCCTCTAGTATATACTTTTAAGATTATAACTCATACGTGGAAGCGCGATATACCACGTATGACTTAAAGGGGGAAGGTGTTACGTATTACATTTCTCTAGTATATATATACATATTTTTTTTCCAGATTATAACTCATACGTGGAAATGCGATATACCACGTATGACTTAAAGGGGGAAGGTGTTACGTATTACGGAATTAAATTTAAAAGATGAAATTCATTTAAAAGAACGCTGCTTAATATCGATCACTGAATGCTATCACTCTAATATTGATTATTTATCTGGTTACTGAACGGTAAGACATGAGCCGGACGGAATAGGATTACAATTGAAATAGAACCTTCCTCCTCCATTAAAAAAATGCAAGTTTAAGAGTAGGGGTATAGATAATAAGGGTATAAAATAAGCGACAGACAATAGCGGAGCGGAGTTTGTTATCTTACGTCCAAATCTTTAAATCGCGTTTTTGTTCAAGTAAAATAAAGGTACTTTTAAAATCATACATATCGGAATCTTTTGTCGCAAACAAAAGTGTTGCGACTTAATCATATTTCCAATCGTTCCATCGTTCATTCCATCGTTGCATCCAAAGAGAGTTGCAACGGTGCTCCTAATTCTAATCATTCTATCGTTGCAACCAAGGAGAGTTGCAACGGTGATATCCTACAATCCTAAATCAGGATTGTTGCGACCAAAGAGCGTTGCAATAATCCATTTCCTAAATAACCACTTCCATGATTACTCGAAAGATTAAAAGGGGTGGAATTCGTATCCAACTAAAACGTATTAAATTTCAAATAAAAAAGGCTTTCCAAACAAATCAGGATCCCTTCCCATTAATATTAAAATTAAAAGAATTAGAGGCTAAAATTAATAATCAAAAGATTCAATTAATTAAACCATATGAAGCAATTCCGATTGAGTTCAAATCTTCAACGTACAAATTAATACAAATTGACTTCCAAATTGATTACCCAAATTTTGAGAAAATAAACAAAAAAGACCCTCGTTTTAAGATTTATCAAATGCGTTTTCTTTTCGGAGTAGATTAATTAGTCCAAGACCCAGGTAAATTACTTGAATGTAATGACCTAAAAACGGACGCTTATAACAACAGTTCGTAACAATGAGCCTTCGTTATATGTCACAAAAAGAAAAATGAAAAGAAATTTAATTTATCTCGATTATAAAAGTAATAATACGTATAATTTCGTTTTCTTTTGCATTTCTCGCTCTGAATAAAACCATTTTTCGTTTTGATTTCATTTTCTGATCGGTATTACGCAATCGTTACAAAAATCTTACTAGCGACCAACCCCAGATATATAGAGACCATCGTTAATTGTTGATTATTGAGAATTATGATCGTTTTCTGCTCTCTAAATCTACTGACTATCTTTTGTTGCGTCTATAAAAGAAGGACTGTCCTGTCGTTCACAAAATTAAGATAATATAACTAAATATATGTGTATCTCTTGACATTTTGATTCTTACATATAAAGATACATATATATTTCGTTCTGCGAAGTAAATAAGATTCGTTACGACAATATCTACGTTCGTTCACATCGATATTTTCTGTTAATTTTTAGTTATCAATTTTCGCCGATTATTTTGCTGTTTCGTATCCTTTCAGGATTGTTTTTGTGGTCATTGGCACTTTTCTTTTATTAATTTTCTTTTATTTCAATTCGCCGTTATTTTTCTTTATGAATTGATCTTTATTTTGACGCGAAAGCCAAAATCTACTAGCAAACAGGCGAATTATTACCAGTATTAATTTCTGAGAAGACGCTAATTGATTTTGCCAATGTTAACAAGGAATATCCTTCGCTGACAAATGAAATTGTTCGAGATCGCACCGAATTGCATAATTGCAATCACACTAATCGATTATCATTGGTAAATAGCCAAAATTGAGAAGTTCAAGAGATTCAATTGATAAATTTGCAATTTCTCGTTTCAAAAACCAGAATTAAATTGATAAAAGCTAGAATTTTGAAAATAACAAGAATATCGATAAAATTCGTCAACAATTGACTAAATAATAAATAAATTGATTAAATAATGTTAATAATCATGAAATTCTCACTTTCTTGAGTCTTCTCACAGTTGTATCTCTTGAAAACACAGTAATTTCTCAACTTTAACGAATCACACATAATTATTGCAATTTTAACCCTTTCGGGGCAACCTCAAATTGACATTTGCAAATTAAATAACTAACTATCTCAGCGAATACTACGCAGTTACAAATAAAGTTCGTAAATTTTTGCGAGCCTCGGAATGCGGAAGAACGCGAGACAAATAACTCCCAGAATTCGTGAGACCATTGTATAGGGTCCCATGATTCTATTCATGTTGGGCTCGGAAAAACTGCGAACAGCGTGATCGGAAATTTACAAAGAGCGAAAAGAGGGGATACAAACGCGGGTATAAAAGCAGCGAGCACAGGCCGCAACGAGGATTTTTAGCTTCTAGCTCAACGAGTGAATATCGCGGGATCATTCTTCGCTTAGAACGCGACATGTAAAGTTCGTGATACGATCGTTCTTCGACTCGAATGCAATACCTAGACCTGTATTCGGACCGTCTCGCCGACACTGAACGAGATCTGGACGAACGCTATCGATGTAAGTTGATTAATAATCTTTCGCGACAGTGAAAACGTTTCCGACATGAATTCGCGAACAAGCGCACTTCACATATTCACTTCCAGTCTTGAATCTTCGATCGGTTGATTGTTCCACGACGAATTCCGCGCGACGTTCCAAAATCATGTAGTCTTCTCCGTTTCCTTCCTTCTTTAATTGATTCACGCCGATTATAATGAATAATTCTGAAACGGAGAAAGAATAATTAAAATTGTGAATAGTAATAAAAAAATTATTACAGTGAAATGAATAATAAAATTATTACGACTATTTCCTCTCCTTTTCCGTCGAAGTCATCCGACTCGTACGGCCCATGAAATCTGAAACGAATCACAAGCTTTAAGATCTAATGATTAAATTTCGATAACATTAAATAGAAAGATTTAAATAATACTTATCTGACTCCGTTCCAATGGCCTTGCGCGCCTCCTTCAGGGCGTTCCCGGCGCCTCCATCTGATCAAGCGCGCCTCCCTCAGGGCGTTCTCGATTCACCCCTCCTAGTCCGCTCGCGCGCCTCCACTAGGGCGTTTGAAACTCCTCCCACTCTGCCTCTCATCGGCACCGTCGACGTTGCGCGCCTCCTCCAGGGCGTTCCTCGTCCCGCAGCCGTCTCAGCTATCCTGAAATAGAAGATATAAAATTATCATTATAGATTGAATAAATGGATTTATACTTACACATAGCTTCGTTAATCCCCTGTCACGCGTTGCATGCTGCCAATCTCGTGTTTATTCCGCTCGGCCCTCGAAATTGCCATACGACGCGTTGACCCTTTCGTAATAATTAATCATTAATTACCGCGCGTACTGCACTTTTACACTTTTATAAGAATCACTGGCGATTCGACAGACCATACGCGAGATACAGATCACTGCACCATACTCGAGTCCGAAAACTTCCAAAATTTATCAATTTATGCCACTCCGGCGAGCAAACGGGCGATCCGCGAATCAACACTACCCCCGGTTAGGTCGGCCGCCGAGCGAGCTGGACGTGACATCAGCGGCCGTTTTCATTTCGCAAGCTTGGTTCAATGCGTTTCCAATCATTGAACTAGTACGTTCTCACCGGCCGTTTTCATTTCGCAAGCTTGGTTCAATGCGTTTCCTATTTTTGAATTGTTACGTCCTAAGCGGCCGTTGTCATTTCGCTGGCTTGGTTCAATGCGTTTCCTATCTTTGAACTATTATGTCCTCAGCGGCCGTTTTCATTTCGCTAGCTTGGTTCAATGCGTTTCCTATCTTTGAACTAGTGCGTTCTCAACGGCCGTTGTCATCTCGCTGGCTTGGTTCTATGCGTTTCCTATCTTTGAACTAGTACGTTCTCAGCAGCCGTTGTTATCTCCCTGGCTTGGTTCAATGCGTTTCCTATCTCTGAACCAGTACGTTTTCAGCGGCCGTTTTCATTTCGCAAGCTTGGTTCAATGCGTTTCCTATCTTTGAACTGTTACGTCCTCAGCGGCCGTTGCCACCTCGCTGGTTTGGTTCAATGCGTTTCCTATCTTTGAACTATTACGTCCTCAGCGGCCGTTGTCATCTCGCTGGCTTGGTTCATTGCGTTTCCTATCTTTGATTTATTACGTCCTCAGCGGCCGTTGTCATCTCGCTGGCTTGGTTCAAAGCGTTTCCTATCTTTGAACTAGTACGTCCTTAGCGGCCGTTGTCATCTCGCTGGCTTGGTTCAATGCGTTTCCTATTTTTGTACTAGTACGTTCTCAGCGGCCGTTTTCATTTCGCAAGCTTGGTTCAATGCGTTTCCTATCTTTGAACTGTTACGTCCTCAGCGGCCGCTGTCATCTCGCTGGCTTGGTTCAATGCGTTTCCTATCTTTGATCTATTACGTCCTCAGTGGCCGTTTTCATTTCGCAAGCTTGGATCAATGCGTTTCCTATCTTTGAACTATGTCACGTCCAGCTCGCTCGGCGGCCGACCTAACCGGGGGTAGTGTCACGTCCAGCTCGCTCGGCGGCCGACCTAACCGGGGGTACTGTCACGTCCAGCTCGCTCGGGGGCCGACCTAACCGGGGGTACTGTCACGTCCTGCTCGCTCGGCGGCCGACCTAACCGGGGGTAGTGTCGATTCGCGGATCGCCCGTTTGCTCGCCGGAGTGGCATAAATTGATAATATTGGAAGTTTTCGGACGCGAGTAAGGTGCAGTGCTCTGTATCTCGCGTATGGTCTGTCGAATCGCCAGTGATTCTTATAAAAGTGTAAAAGTGCAGTACGCGCGGTAATTAATGATTAATTATTACGAAAGGGTCAACGCGTCGTATGGCAATTTCGCGGGCCGAGCGGAATACACACGAGGTTGGCAGCATGCAACGCGAGACAGGGGATTAACGAAGCTATGCGTAAGTATAAATCCATTTATTCTATCTTTTAATAATTTATATTTTTTGTTTCAGGATAGCGGAGACGGCTGCGGGACGAGGAACGCCCTGGAGGAGGCGCGCAACGTCGACGGTGCCGATGAGAGAGAGAGAGACAGAGTGGGAGGAGCGTCGAACGCCCTAGTGGATGCGCGCGAGCGGACTAGGAGGGGTGAATCGAGAACGCCCTGAGGGAGGCGCGCTTGATCAGATGGAGGCGCCGGGAACGCCCTGAAGGAGGCGCGCAAGGCCATTGGAACGGAGTCAGATAAGTATTATTTGAATCTTTCTCTTTAATGTTATCGAAATTTAATCATTAGATCTTAAAGCTTGTGATTCGTTTCAGATTTCATGGGCCGTACGAGTCGGATGACTTCGACGGAAAAGGAGACGAAATAGTCGTAATAATTTTATTATTCATTTCACTGTAGTAATTCTCTTATTACTATTCACAATTTTAATTATTCTTTCTCCGTTTCAGAATTATTCGTTGTCGTCGGCGCAAATCAAGTAAAGGAAGAAGGAAACGGAGAAGACTACATGATTTTGGAACGTCGCGCGGAATTCGTCGTGGAACAATCAACCGATCGAAGATTCAAGACTGGAAGTGAATATGTGAAGTGCGCGTGTTCGCGAATTCATGTCGGAAACGTTTTTCACTGCCGCGAATGATTATTAATTAACTTACATCGATAGCGTTCGTCCAGTTCTCGTTCAGTGTCGGCGAGACGGTCCGAATACAGGTCTAGGTATTGCATTCGAGTCGAAGAACGATCGTATCACGAACTTTACATGTCGCGTTCTAAGCGAAGAATGATCCCGCGATATTCACTCGTTGAGCTAGAAGCTAAGAATCCTCCGATATTCACTCGTTGAGCTAGAAGCTAAGAATCCTCGTTGCGGCCTGTGCTCGCTGCTTTTATACCCACGTTTGTATCCCCTCTTTTCGCTCTTTGTATATTTCCGATCACGCTGTTCGTAGTTTTTCCGAGCCCAACATGAATAGAATCATGGGACCCTATACAATGGTCTCACGAATTCTGGGAGTTATTTGTCTCGCGTTCTTCCGCATTCCGAGGCTCGCAAAAACTTACGAACTTTATTCGTAACTGCGTAGTATTCGCTGAGATAGTTAGTTATTTAATTTGCAAATGTCAATTTGAGGTCGCCCCGAAAGGGTTAAAATTGCAATAATTATGTGTGATTCGTTAAAGTTGAGAAATTATTGTGTTTTCAAGAGATACTACTGTGAGAAGACTCAAGAAAGTGAGAATTTCATGATTATTAACATTATTTAATCAATTTATTTATTATTTAGTCAATTGTTGACGAATTTTATTGATATTCTTGTTATTTTCAAAATTCTAGCTTTTATCAATTTAACTCTGGTTTTTGAAACGAGAAATTGCAAATTTATCAATTGAATCTCTTGAACCTCTCAATTTTGGCTATTTACCAATGATCGATTAGTGTGATTGCAATTATGCAATTCGGTGCGATCTCGAACAATTTCATTTGTCAGCGAAGGATATTCTTTGTTAACATTGGCAAAATCAATTAGCGTCTTCTCAGAAATTAATACTGGTAATAATTCGCCTGTTTGCTAGTAGATTTTAGCTTCCGCGTCAAAATAAAGATCAATTTATAAAGAAAAATAATGGCGAATTGAAACGAAAGAAAATTAATGAAAGAAAAGTGCCAATGATCACAAAATAATCCTGAAAGGATATGAAATAACAAAATAATCGGCGAAAATTGATAACTAAAAATTAACAGAAAATATCGATGTGAACGAACGTAGATATTGTCGTAACGAATCTTATTTACTTCGCAGAACGAAATATATATGTATCTTTATATGTAAGAATCAAAATGTTAAGAGATACACATATATTTAGTTATATTATCTTAATTTTGTGAACGACAGGACAGTCCTTCTTTTATAGACGCAACAAAAGATAGTCAGTAGATTTAGAGAGCACAAAACGATCACAATTCTCAATAATCAACAATTAACGATGGTCTATATATCTGGAGTTGGTCGCTAGTAAGATTTTTGTAACGATTGCGTAATACCGATCAGAAAATGAAATCAAAACGAAAAATGGTTTTATTCAGAGCGAGAAATGCAAAAGAAAACGAAATTATACGTATTATTACTTTTGTAATCGAGATAAATTAAATTTCTTTTCATTTTTCTTTTTGTGACATATAACGAAGGCTCATACATGGGAAGATGGACATAATCCATTTCCAAAATTAAAGATGTATGTTAGAATCATTGCCAGAGTATGTCCCTGAAAGAAAAATCCGAATTTATATGGATAGAAATCGTTAACGTTTTCAAAAATATGTTATATCAAATATTGACTCAAATAATCAGTTAGATTTTATAATTACTCGATCAGATTGCGAAGTAAATGTAATTTCTGTGTTTCTTATGAAATAAATGCATGAGATAACCCAAATTTATGTGTAGAAATGATTAAAAACCAAATATTAGTGTAAGCGAGTCGTAGAAGGGTTCGTATCAAGTTATACTTAGTGGTAGAAAAGTGAAATCTTAATTGGAGGGATTTACAAATGCAATTATCGTTTTCTTCTCGTCTCAGTGCTAAAAGAGAGTGGTTCTGATTCAGATTTGATCGTTGTGGTTGTTCGTTCACAAGTTATGGTCCAGTCTATTTTTGCTTATCGACTAGATTTCGTGCAGTTATCGTCTTTACTAATATCACAGTCTAGGTGTTGACATTTATTGTAGAATTGATTCTGTTTCGCAGGAATGGGTCTCTACTTAGTGTCCAAATAAAGTTTTGTCACTTAATTGTTACTCTTGAGAGTACAAGGGTGTCTCAAAAATACCAACTTCTGTATACGTCGATCAACGTTATATAGCAGTAATTATGCTTGAATATGACTGTCGTGGCAACTCATAAGATAATTTAAATAATCTGTGGTGGAAAAATCAAAGTTCTGCGGAATAAATAACTGAAATAAACGAATTATAACTAAATTAATGCGCGAAGCGTAATCGCAATGATCAATCCTACGAGATTTATAAATATCTGTTGGATCAACAATGTTCAGGCTGGAATCGCGTGATAATGTGAAAACGTAAAATAATTGTAATGTCTTGTGACTTTTAATGCGAGAAGAATAAAGTTAAGTAATTAGAACTATGCAAGTGGCTTTCAATTATTCGTGTAACCGTCTCTTGGGAAAATCTACTTATAGGTTAGGTAAATATACATATGATATGCGAATAAAGACAGTTTAGCAATTTTTAATTGCAAAGTTGCAATCACTATCACTGTTTTTGTGAATCTTGATTGAATCGTGGCGATGTTCGCGGAGTGTTCCGATTGGCTGCGGCCTGGTGAGATTTCAGTGATTTCGCGATGGCGACTCCCTAGATTGAGCGCGCGCGCGCATTGCCTAGTTGGCAGCGCCGGCTGTCAAAATATCAGTGCAGCGTGTACGCGTGTATTAATTATCGTGAGGGTGATTAGCACGATTAAATGTCGTGTGAAAACACAGGTGATTAGTGACGAATAAGTGGCGCGAGTAGTGATTGTGAGCAACGAGTGTACGGTGCGTTTGTAGGTTACGTGGAGTGCGCAACGCGGTGTGGTAACCTCGCAGAAAGGGTTAAATCGCACTTGCTTGGTGAAGTGCGGCGACGAGACGTAAATGAGGCGACGAACGTCACAGTACTGTCACGTCCAGCTCGCTCGGCGGCCGACCTAACCGGGGGTACTGTCACGTCCAGCTCGCTCGGCGGCCGACCTAACCGGGGGTAGTGTCACGTCCAGCTCGCTCGGCGGCCGACCTAACCGGGGGTAGTGTCGATTCGCGGATCGCCCGTTTGCTCGCCGGAGTGGCATAAATTGATAATATTTTGGAGTTTTCGGACGCGAGTAAGGTGCAGTGCTCTGTATCTCGCGTATGGTCTGTCGAATCGCTAGTGATTTTTATAAAAGTGTAAAAGTGCAGTACGCGCGGTAATTAATGATTAATTATTACGAAAGGGTCAACGCGTCGTATGGCAATTTCGCGGGCCGAGCGGAATACACACGAGGTTGGCAGCATGCAACGCGTGACAGGGGATTAATGAAGCTATGTGTAAGTATAAATCCATTTATTCAATCTTTTAATAATTTATATTTTCTGTTTCAGGATAGCTGAGACGGCTGCGGAACGAGGAACGCCCTGGAAGAGGCGCGCAACGTCGACGGTGCCGATGAGAGGCAGAGTGGGAGGAGCTTCGAACGCCCCAGTGGAGGCGCGCGAGCGGACTAGGAGGGGTGAATCGAGAACGCCCTGAGGGAGGCGCGCTTGATCAGATGGAGGCGCCGGGAACGCCCTGCAGGAGGCGCGCAAGGCCATTGGAACGGAGTCAGATAAGTATTATTTAAATCTTTCTATTTAATGTTATCGAAATTTAATCATTAGATCTTAAAGCTTGTGATTCGTTTCAGATTTCATGGGCCATACGAGTCGGATGACTTCGACGGAAAAGGAGACGAAATAGTCGTAATAATTTTATTATTCATTTCACTGTAATGATTCTTTTATTACTATTCACAATTTTAATTATTCTTTCTCCGTTTCAGAATTATTCGTTGTCGTCGGCGCGAATCAAGTAAAGGAGGAAGGAAACGGAGACGACTACATGATTTTGGAACGTCGCGCGGAATTCATCGTGGAACAATCAACCGATCGAAGATTCAAGACTGGAAGTGAATATGTGAAGTGCGCGTGTTCGCGAATTCATGTCGGAAACGTTTTCACTGTCGCGAAAGATTATTAATCAACTTACATCGATAGCGTTCGTCCAGTTCTCGTTCAGTGTCGGCGAGACGGTCCGAATACAGGTCTAGGTATTGCATTCGAGTCGAAGAACGATCGTATCACGAACTTTACATGTCGCGTTCTAAGCGAAGAATGAACCCGCGATATTCACTCGTTGAGCTAGAAGCTAAGAATCCTCCGATATTCACTCGTTGAGCTATAAGCTAAGAATCCTCGTTGCGGCCTGTGCTCGCTGGCTTTTATACCCGCGTTTGTATCCCCTCTTTTCGCTCTTTGTAAATTTCCGATCACGCTGTTCGTAGTTTTTCCGAGCCCAGCGTGAATAGAATCATGGGACCCAATACAATGGTCTCACAAATTCTGGGAGTTGTTTGTCTCGCGCTCTTCCGCATTCCGAGGCTCGCAAAAACTCACGAATTTTATTCGTAACTGCGTAGTATCCGCTGAGATTGTTAGTTATTTAATTTGCAAATGTTAATTCGAAGTCACCCCGAAAGGGTTAAAATTGCAATAATCATGTGTGCTTCGTTAAAGCTGAGAAATTATTGTGTTTTCAAGAGATACAACGGTGAAAAGACTCGAGAAAGTGAGAATTTCATGATTATTAACATTATTTAATCAATTTATTTATTATTTTAATCAATTGTCAATTAATTTTATTGATATTCTTGTTATTTTCAAAATTCTAACTTTTATCAAATTAATTCTGGTTTTTGAAACAAGAAATTGCAAATTTATCAATTGAATCTCTCGAATTTCTCAATTTTGGCTATTTACCAATGATAATCGATTAGTGTGATTGCAATTATGCGATTCGGTGCGATCTCGAACAATTTCATTTGTCAGCGAAGGACATTCTTTGTTATCATTGGCAAAATCAATTAGCGTCTTCTCAGAAATTAATATTGGTAATAATTCGCCTGTTTGCTAGTAGATTTTAGCTTTCGCGTCAAAATAAAGATCAATTTATAAAGAAAAATAATGGCGAATTGAAACAAAAAAAAATTAATGAAAGAAAAGTGCCAATGTTCACAAAATAATCCTGAAAGGATACAAAATAACAAAATAATCTTCGAAAATTGATAACTAAAAATTAACGGAAAATATCGATGTGAACGAACGTAGATATTGTCGTAACGAATCTTATTTACTTCGCAGAACAAAATATATATGTATCTTTATATGTACGAATCAAAATGTTAAGAGATACACATATATTTAGTTATATTATCTTAATTTTGTGAACGACAGGACAGTCCTTCTTTTATAGACGCAACAAAAGATAGTCAGTAGTTTTAGAGAGCACAAAACGATCACAATTCTCAATAATCAACAATTAACGATGGTCTCTATATATCTGGGGTTGGTCGCTAGTAAGATTTTTGTAACGATTGCGTAATACCGATCAGAAAATGAAATCAAAACGAAAAATGGTTTTATTCAGAGCGAGAAATGCAAAAGAAAACGAAATTATACGTATTATTACTTTTATAATCGAGATAAATTAAATTTCTTTTCATTTTTCTTTTTGTGACATATAACGAAGGCTCATACATGGGAAGATGGACATAATCCATTTCCAAAATTAAAGATGTATGTTAGAATCATTGCCAACGTATGTCCCTGAAAGAAAAATCCGAATTTATATGGATAGAAATCGTTAACGTAATCAAAAATATGTTATATCAAATATTGACTCAAATAATCACTTAGATTTTACAATTACTCGATCAGATTGCGAAGTAAATGTAATTTCTGTGTTTCTTATGAAATAAATGCATGAGATAACCCAAATTTATGTGCAGAAATGATTAAAAACCAAATATTAGTGTAAGCGAGTCGTAGAAGGGTTCGTATCAAGTTATACTTAGTGGTAGAAAAGTGAAATCTTAATTGGAGGGTTTTACAAATGCAATTATCGTTTTCTTCTCGTCTCAGTGCTAAAAGAGAGTGGTTCTGTTTCAGATTTGATCGTTGTGGTTGTTCGTTCAAAAGTTATGGTCCAGTCTATTTTTGCTTATCGACTAGATTTCGTGCAGTTATCGTCTTTACTAATATCATAGTCTAGGTGTTGACATTTATTGTAGAATTGATTCTGTTTCGCAGGAATGGGTCTCTACTTAGTGTCCAAATAGAGTTTTGTCACTTAATTGTTACTCTTGAGAGTACAAGGGTGTCTCAAAAATACCAACTTCTGTATACGTCGATCAACGTTATATAGCACTAAGTATGCTTGAATATAACTGTCGTGGCAACTCACAAGATAATTTAAATAATCTGTGGTGGAAAAATCAAAGTTCTGCGGAATAAATAACTGAAATAAACGAATTATAACTAAATTAATGCGCGAAGCGTAATCGCAATGATCAATTCTACGAGACTTATAAATTTCTGTTGAATCAATAATGTTCAGGCTGGAATCGCGTGATAATATGAAAACGTAAAATAATTGTAATGTTTTGTGACTTTTAATGCAAAAAGAATAAAGTTAAGTAATTAGAACTATGCAAGTGGCTTTCAATTATTCATGTAACTGTCTCTTGGTATAATCTACTTATAGGTTAGGTAAATTTACATATGATATGCGAATAAAGACGGTTTAGCAAATCTTAATTGCAAAGTTATAATCACTATCACTGTTTTTGTGAATCTTGATTGAATCGCGGCGATGTTCGCGGAGTGTTCCGATTGGCTGCGGCCTGGTGAGATTTCAGTGATATCGCGATGGCGACTCCCTAGATTGAGCGCGCGCGCGCATTGCCTAGTTGGCAGCGCCGGCTGTCAAAATATCAGTGCAGCGTGTACGCGTGTATTAATTATCGTGAGGGTGATTAGCACGATTAAATGTCGTGTGAAAACACAGGTGATTAGTGACGAATAAGTGGCGCGAGTAGTGATTGTGAGCAACGAGTGTACGGTGCGTTTGTAGGTTACGTGGAGTGCGCGACGCGGTGTGGTAACCTCGCAGAAAGGGTTAAATCGCACTTGCTTGGTGAAGTGCGGCGACGAGACGTAAATGAGGCGACGAACGTCACACCCCCCTTCTAAAGAGCGGAGCAGCGGTGTCTACGATGCGACTGTGAGCGGAGTGAATACGGTAAGTTCATTCTTCAATTCTTCCTTCTAACCTCTGTAGTACGTTGTTTACGTCTGTCAATTCTTGAGATGACGTTTCTGGTTGCAGGTGCGTGGTGGAGGTTGTCATCGTGCAACGAAAGGTTCTGACGCGAGTGCTTTGATGTCCTGTGGCTGGTTTATGGATCCTTGAAGGTATGTCATCCTCCTGAGGTGAGGTAACCTTGTCATCGAAGTGAATTCTTTCTATGCATAATAACGGTGAGTCATTATTATCAATTGATGATTTTGAAGCAGACAGAGTGATCAGGTATGTAATTATTATCGCGAGGATCGATATCAGAATGATAGCAAGTATGATATATTGCAATGTCCACAGTGGCAACCGATCTTGCGTAATCTCGATCGATGGAGGATCTGGTTGTAGTCTCTCGGTGAATTCGCTGTCGTCGAGGCTCTCTTCTTGCATATCGAGGCCCCAGGGTAGTCCTTTTGGATGGAACGTAGCAGGGTTGACTGAGAGTCGTCTCAATTCAGGTGAGAGAGAATACCATTTGTCTCGCAGTCGATATACTGCCGTCAGTGCTGGATCACACTCAATTTCTGTTCCCTTTTCAGTGATTATGCGTGTCTGTGGTGTCAGGTAACGTGGTTCGTCGTTGACAAATACAGGTAGTTCCACAAAGCAGTTCTCAGTCGGTCGTCTTCTTACAGGTACTGGCGTACAATGTATCAGCTGTGCGGCTTCTCCTTTGATTCGAGCGGCGTATCCGGGACCACCCATAACGGAATAAGCAAACATCTGCGGATCCTGTCTGGCGTGTAGGATAGCGGTACGTGATTCAGATTCTTTTTTTAGACATTTTTCAAAAATGATTCCAGCGTAAACATTAGCGGGTTGATCGTTAGAGTTAACATAATAATAACGCAATGGCGTAAAACTAACGAGAGAACGCATCTTATTGATATATTTCTGATTCACAGGTGAATCAGCGGGGAATTCCTTCAAAATATAACGAGGATGTTCCGTCTGGTAGGCGATGGTATTGCAGATTTCGTGACGCGTTTGCACAAGGAAGAGTATCTTGAAATTGTTATAAGTCATTGAGTAAGCAACCGGTTCGTTTGGTAATTGTAATCTTTTTGCAGGTCCGCGGTATACTACTGTGTGTGACATCGCGTAACATCCATTATGGACCAGAGGTGACCAAAAATTATGGAATCCTTCTTCATCCGAGCAATACAAAGTGCTGTACACACATCGAGTACCAGAGGGTAATGAAATCTTATCGATTAGAGTATCTAACTTAACGGAAAAACGCTTATAAACTACGTGTACATAAATAATTACAAGATCGTTCGTATCGTTTACAGGGAGCTTATGGCTATTCGTGACGTCAGCTTGCAGGTTCTCGAAAGAAGTATTTTGAAAATGGAGGCGTCCGTACAATTGCAGATTGAGGCAGGTATCCAAATCCACTGATGAGTAGAATCTACGCGTCTTGGCTGGATCTCCGAAATTATCCTTAGCATCTGGCTTCAGTAATATCTGCATTCCTATTCTGCAGCTCAAAATGGTGACGTTGGTCGATCTGGGTTTCTGCAGGAGCTCCACGTTCACATTGCGAAGCGTCGGTAGTCTTCCAGTTGTCTCGCATCGTTCCGAGTCGAGTAGAGATATCAGCGTTTCGTTGTGGATAGGCCATTCACAATCGTAGCCCGTTAGAGCGCTGGAGTAGTGCGTCAGAAGAATCAGTGAAAGGGTTAGGTAAGTCATCTGTAACACACACAATTTTTTTTCATTTTTGTTCGCCGTAATATGCTTTTCTCAAACGATTAACGTGCACTATTCGAGTCGATCTGCCTATTTTGATTCTCACATTCTCATGATTGAGGACCTCAATGATTCGGTACGGCCCTGAATACTCTTGACTGAATTTATCGGTCTTTTTAGGATTGAGTAAAAAGACGTTATCGTTTACGTTAAAAGTAACGGCATTTACACGTTTGTCGTAGTATTCTTTCGATTTTTCCTTCGCTCTCATTAAACTCGTTCTTGCTGATTCTTGCAAATCGCGAATCTTTTCGAATACATTCGACAAAAAGGTTTGGTATGTTTCAGGATCTTCTTCACGATTGAAGCTGGAAGGAATTCGTGCCACGTGACCGAAGATTAACTCGTGCGGCGTGTATCCGGTTCCTTCGTGAGTAGAGGTATTATACGAAAAACTAGCTCTTTCAATCAAATCGTCCCAATATTCCTCCTTATTGACGAAACATTTCAGATACTCTATCAATACCATGTGAGATCGTTCGAGTGAGCCATTGGACTGCGGATGATAAGCGGTGGTGCGAAAATGCTGGATGCGAAATTTTTTAAGAAGGCTCTTCATGAAGATGCTGATAAAATTGGATCCTTGGTCGGTGAGTATGCTTCTGGGGCATCCAAATCGGCAAATGAAATAATTCACAAATGCTTCCGCGGTTGTTTCAGCTCTGGTGTTTGGAAGAGGAGCGTATACGGAGTATTTGGTCAGGAGATCTTGCATCGTTAGGACGTAAGCGTTTCCTCTGGGGGTAGATTTAAACGGTCCAAGAATATCGAGTGCAACTTTATCAAAGGCTCGTCCTGGCGTGTCCGTAAGTATCATCGGTTGTCGCGTCTTCCTTCTGACGAGTTTCATCGTCTGACAGGTACGGCAATTTCGAATAAAGTTTTGTATATCCTTTTTCATATTATGCCACATAAATCTCTGTTTTATTCGCAGATACGTCTTGGTGACACCTTTGTGTCCACCGACGGCGGATGCGTGGTGTTCCTGTATTATGGCAGCTCTATCTTCTGCGGGCGGAGTCGTTGCTGTTCCGTGGCAGATGGTGATTGTAACGGGTCGTTCGGCGAGGATGGTTTGCATCGAATGGCGTACAAGGTGCCAAGTTGTGGTATCCAATTTTTCCGTTTTTCTTACACTGAAGGTATACAAATCTAATTCCGTCATTACGTCGAGCAGAGATGTAAAGCATTCGTCTAGAATTACTCTATCTAATAGTGTTTTTCTTCTTTCTTTTGCAGGTAACACGATAACGTGTCGTCCAGGATGCATGGAGGGGTAAACGCGTGCTCTCCCGAGCATAAGAGAATCAAGTGGAGGCAATTTTCCAGCTTGGTGCAATTCAAGTGCTCCATTGTCAAAAGGATGCTTGTCAGCGGTGACAATGATTACTACGTTGTCGTCACGATTTATCAAGGGTACGCTGCTGTCTTTAATGCGGCAATCGGTGCTATGTGCGGTTATTAATTCGTCGTTTATTCGCAGGTCTTCGTTGTCGACGGAGGAGGCGATGGATTCGTCGTCGTCGTCGTCGTCGTTTACTTCTCGCACATCTTCTGGAGCGGCCAGCATGTCAGCGTGCTCGAACGAAGTCTCCAACGTTCCAGGGGGAGGCTCCGGTGGAATCGGAATCACAGGCGGTGGCTCCGGTGGAATGGAAATTGCTGGTGGCGAATATGGAATCGGTTGTCCACGTATGTGACTTTCAGGTAAATATATCTCGTCGTTTTCGTCGGAATTCTCGTCGTCACTAAATTCTACTATGGTGTTTGCGAATCTTACTTTCCTTGTTTGCCGTAGGACAGGAGATTGCGCTTCTGGTTCTGTTGCAGGAGGAGGTTCGACCAAAAAGGAGGAGGAAGGCTCCGGTTGTAGGTGCGATCGGTCGTGCGATCTTTTGGTCGCGTTGTCGCGATTTGAAGCAGATAAGGATGCGGATGGAGGCTTCGTTAAACGTGTGAAGATATCTTCCGAAGAATCAGATGGTATGGACGGCGCGGGAGAAGAGTATCTCACGCCTTCGATACGTGTGCCTCTAGCAGGTAATTTGCGTTGGTATTCGTAATCGTCGTCATCTTCGTCGGTGCTGTCTTGCGCGTAAGGAGTTTGTAGCTCGAGGCGGCGATGTTTTCCAATCGGATATATCGATAAGCACGAAACATCAGTGACGGGGTTACGGGATAAGGCATCTGCGTTTTGGTTTAAGCTTCCTGTTTTATACACAACCGTATAATCATATTCTTCCAATTTCAGGCGCCATCTCATCAGTCGAGAGGTGGGGTCCTTGACGCGATGTAACCAAGTGAGCGGCTGGTGATCCGTTACAAGAGTGAATCGGCGACCATAAAGGTAAGGTCTGAAGTGACTTACGCAATATACAATGGCAAGTAGCTCTTTCTCAATGGTGGAATAATTCTTTTCAGCTGCGTTGAGTACGCGAGAGGCGTAAGCAACGGGGAGATCTTGCCCGATAATTCCTTGACTCAGTACACCTGCGATGGCGTAGTCGGAGGCATCCGTGGTAAGTAAGAATTCCTTCGTAAAGTCAAGAAATTGTAATATCGGTTCTTTGCACAACGATTCACGTAATGTATTAAATGCGTTTTGTGTCTCGGCATTCCAAGTAAAATCTCGATCTTTTTTCAGAAGATTGGATAGCGGGCTGGCTATTCGAGAGAAATCAGCGATGAATCGACGATAGTAACCGGCAAGTCCGAGGAACTGGCGAACGTTCTTCAAATTACGCGGAACTGGGAAGCTTTTAACAGCGGAAATCTTCAGCGGATCTGGTCTTACTCCATTGTCGGTGATTATATGGCCAAGGTAAGCGACTTCGTGTCGTAAAAATTCACATTTGTCCGGCTGTAGAGTTAGATTGGCGTGTCAAAGTCGCTTCATCAATTTATCGATCTTGATATCGTGCTCGCGTAGAAAACTCGCGTAAATTACGATGTCCATGTATACGAGTAATTCCGTTCCTTGCAGTCCGGCTAGTACTTGGTCCATTAACCGTTGAAATGTGGCGGGAGCATTCCGTAGACCGAATGGCATCCGTGAGAATTGGTAGTGTCCGTGTGGCGTCGAAAAAGCAGTTTTGCGTGCATCTGCCGGATCCATGGGGATTTGATGGAATCCGCTTGCAAGATCGAGTACGGAGAAATATTTCGCGCCACCAAGTTGATCGAGGATGTCGCAGATATTAGGTAGCGGATAAGCGTCTCCTAATGTCTTTTCATTAAGCTTCCTATAATCTATAACCATACGCCATTGTTTATTTCCAGATGAGTCCGGTTTCTTTGGTACGATCCACAATGGAGAGCTGTACGGCGAAGTGGACGGTTCGATGATGTCCTTGCGGAGCAGCTCATTCACCTGTCGGTTTATCTCTTCCCGATGTACAGGCGGGAATCTGTATTGCTTCACGTGGATCGGTGAGTCGTCAACGGTATCGATCTTGTGATTTAATGTATGAGTTTTTCCTAAATATTCGCCTGGTACGTAAAATCTGTCGCTATGTCGATTAACTAAATTTATAATGTGTTCCTTTTCTTCAGAGTTAAGATGTTCGATTCGCAGAAGTCGCAGAATGTTTGAAACTCGAGATTTTTTTGAGGATTCAGAGTTACGCGTCGTAAGTATTGTTTTAATATCTAGAAATTTTCCTTGAAACTTATTCGCAGCGATTGTATTGATCTGTATTTTTTTGCTTTCAGTTACGCGTATCAAATTAGAATTTGGAGAAGTAGAAGAGGAATTAGAAGAAGTAGAAGAAGTAGAAGGAGGGTAACCGCATGAGTCACCTTGGAAAGGGGGTAGCACCAGCGTGAGGGCTTCGTCGTCGCTCACCGGCGTACAGGGGAATCCCCTTTCAGAGAGAAATATTTTCGAGGTAAAAGTAGTAATAGTAGTCGATTCAGCGTTTGATAGCGTAGAACAAGTAGTAGATTCAGCGAGTAATTTTGTTGCAGGGAAGGATCGAGGGATAGGAGAGGGTTGTCGATCTTGGTCGACGACGCACCTCGATGCGCCAAAAGGAGGACAGCTTTGCTGCCCGTGAGTATCGATTTTTGCGAATAGTTCATTTTGATCTGCGTGTAATTGTGTAATATCATCCGTTAATTCAGCTGTATAATCGTTCTTTAATTTATTCGTAGATATCTCTAGCGACTTATTTTCATTTGGTTTTCTATTTTCAGATTGCGTTGGCGAATTTTCCTTAAGGAGGAGGTCAGTGGGAGCAGTCTCTTTTGTAGACTGTGGCAAATTAATTTCTTCAGGATTAATAATAGGCGGATTTCGAGAAATTTCAGCGATTTCGGTAAGTGTCACCGTGGGTACGATAAGTTCAACTTCGTGATTCAGAGTACTGATTATTCTAATATAGGCCTTGTCATTTACACAGGTAACGAGGCAGTCCTCGGCGTAAACGCCGTTGCAAAAACGTAAGCGTTGAAGATATCCTGTTTTGATTTCAGGATTTGAGATACGAATGGTGAATCCCATATTCATTCGAGAAGGTAATACAATAGATTCTTTTTCTTTGAAAGGAAAGGCATTGTTTCGCCATGTAATTAGTCTGTTTCCATAATTAATGCATGCGTTGTGTTCCGTGAAGAACGATGATCCTAATATTCCTTGTGTAATTATAGGAAATTCGTCTGGAACTACGTGAAAAGTCACGGGGACTCGTGAAATGGAAGCGATTACGGTGCCGAGTGTATTGACGACATTCTCCGTAATGCCTGTAAGTTGAATTATCTCTTTATCATTTATAAAAATATTATCGTTTATACAACCCTCTTTTATAATGCTAGGGTGTGCTCCTGTATCAAGCATGAAGGCTGTGGGTCCTCGGAAGGATGGGGACTCGAGCTCAACGGCCGGTACAGATCCGTCATCATCCCCTCGGAGGACGTGGAGGGATTTTGTATTCCCTCTATGCAATAGGCGGGACGGGCATTCCCGAGATCTCGGGGTGTCCCGATGGCCGAGGCCTCCGGGTGGTTTCCCGAATGCGACGAGGAAGTATTGTTCCCGTGAGTAGCGTTATTCTTACTATAATTCGTATTAACATTTGCATTGTCGCTACCGAAGTTTTCACGATATTGGCGCTTTCGACATTCGCTTATCAAATGTCCCATATTCTTGCAGTATCCGCAAATTTTTCGTCCTGCTGCGTCTGACGATCCCGATGCATCGGCGGGAGTGTCGCGTGGATTAACCCGTATTGTAGGAGGAGGAGCAGAGTTATCACGAGAGGTACGTGCATTTTTGTATCTCATTTCTTCTCTCTCCAAACGTCTATTAATAGCGAGCGTTTTCGAGCAGGCATCAGCGAAATTGCTATATCCTTCCGCACAGAGTTCTACGCGATATTCGCGCGGGAGTCCCTCGAAGAAGGCTTCAAGCGCGAAGGTTTCGATGGCGGCGAGTTCCGCTTCGGTCAATCGTCTACCAAGGTTCGTTTGATCACCCTCTATTACTGCAGTTTTTAAATCCTTAATTCGCCCAATGTAATCCAAAATGTGTTCTCCTTGTTTCTTGTAGGCGATGCTCAGTTGACCGCGGTAGTAATTGGAGCTTCTTCCGGGCCCAAAGGTGCTTTTAAGAGCGTCGAGAAACTTGTCGACGGTCGGATGAATCTCGTCCTCGACGGCGAGGTATGCGTGATGAGTCAACTTGTTCCGAAGCATACGAACGAAGAGAGCTTCGTTTATCGATGGCACTGACTCTCTCGCTCTTTTGCAGGCTCTGCTAAACTGCCATACTGGGACGTTATGTCCGTCGTACTTGGGTACGAGTTCGAGAGCGCTTCGAAGACAGGCCTTGGAATAGGCTAGTGAAGAGGCATTCATCCCGACTGGATTCGTCGTTGGACAGCCGTTAGGAGAAGAGCTTGGAAAATTAAATGGTGGGGGACCAGTGACAGGAGAGGCTGTGGAGGGCTCAGGTGTTTGTAATCCAGGTAAGACGTTAGTGAAGATACGCATTATATTCTCCAGCAGTTCGGTGCGATTACTCAATTCTTTTTCTTTTTCTTTTATTTCTCTGATTGCCTTTTCGTAATTAACTCGTTCTTCATTTGGTTGCAGCGGATTCGCGCTATGTTCAGGAGATTCTTCGTATTGATCCATCTTGCAGAATAGAATATGTAAGTAGCGACAAAATCAAATTGCCATATACGAACGTCAATAATAATAAATAATGAACGTATAGAAATATTAATGCTTTCCCCTTATTTCCTTTTTAGATATGAAACGAGGGAGAAGAAGTGGAAATCGTCATGGTGCGACGATTGTAGAAAAAAAAAGCAGAGCTTGTGATGAAGGTAAGAAGATGTACGTGTATATGTACATGTAACAAGTTTTATATAGTAGTAGGTATAAGTGTATATAGAATAGTAGTAATGTTAGTGACTCGCATACTGTAATAGTAGCGTTGAGTGAAATAGAAATAATATTTGACTATATACTGTATTCGTCTTCTTAGTATTAACAATAACAGTAATTATTCAATAGTAGCGTATAATAGTATCGTGAAATAATCATAGAAATCGTTTTGTAGTAGCATGTTGTAGAAAGAAAAATAGTATTAATAAATTATATTTGCTTCAATTAATCCCTTAATCGTGTTGGTGATTTTCAGAATATTTGAATTGTCGCGCCAGGTGTTACTCCGGCTGAGGCAACGCCGATTGGTTGCAGGCAAGAAAGTGTTACAAGTGCTTTAAGTGTGGTGTAAAAGGTGCATAAAGTGCAAGAAAAAATGCGCGAAAAAGTGTCAAAATGTTCAGAAAAGTATATGAAAGTGTCAGCGAGGGGCGTGTTGCAGAATGTGACCGAGGCGTTCCACGGAGGCGTATCATCATCCCACCACGCTGTCACCAGATTTTTATTGTCACGTCCAGCTCGCTCGGCGGCCGACCTAACCGGGGGTAGTGTCGATTCGCGGATCGCCCGTTTGCTCGCCGGAGTGGCATAAATTGATAAATTTTGGAAGTTTTCGGACGCGAGTAAGGTGCAGTGCTCTGTATCTCGCGTATGGTCTGTCGAATCGCTAGTGATTTTTATAAAAGTGTAAAAGTGCAGTACGCGCGGTAATTAATGATTAATTATTACGAAAGGGTCAACGCGTCGTATGGCAATTTCGCGGGCCGAGCGGAATACACACGAGGTTGGCAGCATGCAACGCGTGACAGGGGATTAATGAAGCTATGCGTAAGTATAAATCCATTTATTCAATCTTTTAATAATTTATTTTTTCTGTTTCAGGATAGCTGAGACGGCTGCGGGACGAGGAACGCCCTGGAAGAGGCGCGCAACGTCGACGGTGCCGATGAGAGGCAGAGTGGGAGGAGTTTCGAACGCCCTAGTGGAGGCGCGCGAGCGGACTAGGAGGGGTGAATCGAGAACGCCCTGAGGGAGGCGCGCTTGATCAGATGGAGGCGCCGGGAACGCCCTGAAAAAGGCGCGCAAGGCCATTGGAACGGAGTCAGATAAGTATTATTGGAATCTTTCTCTTTAATGTTATCGAAATTTAATCATTAGATCTTAAAGCTTGTGATTCGTTTCAGATTTCATGGGCCGTACGAGTCGGATGACTTCGACGGAAAAGGAGACGAAATAGTCGTAATAATTTTATTATTCATTTCACTGTAATAATTCTTTTATTACTATTCACAATTTTAATTATTCTTTCTCCGTTTTAGAATTATTCGTTGTCGTCGGCGCAAATCAAGTAAAGGAGGAAGGAAATGGAGAAGACTACATGATTTTGGAACGTCGCGCGGAATTCGTCGTGGAACAATCAACCGATCGAAGATTCAAGACTGGAAATGAATATGTGAAGTGCGCGTGTTCGCGAATTCATGTCGGAAACGTTTTCACTGTCGCGAAAGATTATTAATCAACTTACATCGATAGCGTTCGTCCAGTTCTCGTTCAGTGTCGGCGAGACGGTCCGAATACAGGTCTAGGTATTGCATTCGAGTCGAAGAACGATCGTATCACGAACTTTACATGTCGCGTTCTAAGCGAAGAATGAACCCGCGATATTCACTCGTTGAGCTAGAAGCTAAGAATCCTCCGATATTCACTCGTTGAGCTATAAGCTAAGAATCCTCCGATATTCACTCGTTGAGCTAGACGCTAAGAATCCTCCGATATTCACTCGTTGAGCTAGAAGCTAAGAATCCTCGTTGCGGCCTGTGCTCGCTGCTTTTATACCCGCGTTTGTATCCCCTCTTTTCGCTCTTTGTAAATTTCCGATCACGCTGTTCGTAGTTTTTCCGAGCCCAGCGTGAATAGAATCATGGGACCCTATACAATGGTCTCACGAATTCTGGGAGTTGTTTGTCTCGCGCTCTTCCGCATTCCGAGGCTCGCAAAAACTCACGAACTTTATTCGTAACTGCGTAGTATTCGCTGAGATAGTTAGTTATTTAATTTGCAAATGTCAATTTGAAGTCGCCCCGAAAGGGTTAAAATTGCAATAATTATGTGTGATTCGTTAAAGTTGAGAAATTATTGTGTTTTCAAGAGACACAACTATGAGAAGACTCAAGAAAGTGAGAATTTCATGATTATTAACATTATTTAATCAATTTATTTATTATTTAGTCAATTGTTGACGAATTTTATTGATATTCTTGTTATTTTCAAAATTCTAGCTTTTATCAAATTAATTCTGGTTTTTGAAACAAGAAATTGCAAACTTATCAATTGAATCTCTCGAATTTCTCAATTTTGGCTATTTACCAATGATAATCGATTAGTGTGATTGCAATTATGCGATTCGGTGCGATCTCGAACAATTTCATTTGTCAGCGAAGGACATTCTTTGTTAACATTGGCAAAATCAATTAGCGTCTTCTCAGAAATTAATATTGGTAATAATTCGCCTGTTTGCTAGTAGATTTTAGCTTTCGCGTCAAAATAAAAATCAATTTATAAAGAAAAATAATGGCGAATTGAAACAAAAGAAAATTAATGAAAGAAAAGTGCCAATGATCACAAAATAATCCTGAAAGGATACGAAACAGCAAAATAATCGGCGAAAATTGATAACTAAAAATTAACAAAAAATATCGATGTGAACGAACGTAGATATTGTCGTAACGAATCTTATTTACTTCGCAGAACGAAATATATATGTATCTTTATATGTAAGAATCAAAATGTTAAGAGATACACATATATTTAGTTATATTATCTTAACTTTGTGAACGACAGGACAGTCCTTCTTTTACAGACGCAACAAAAGATAGTCAGTAGTTTTAGAGAGCACAAAACGATCACAATTCTCAATAATCAACAATTAACGATGGTCTCTATATATCTGGGGTTGGTCGCTAGTAAGATTTTTGTAACGATTGCGTAATACCGATCAGAAAATGAAATCAAAACGAAAAATGGTTTTATTCAGAGCGAGAAATGCAAAAGAAAACGAAATTATACGTATTATTACTTTTATAATCGAGATAAATTAAATTTCTTTTCATTTTTCTTTTTGTGACATATAATGAAGGCTCATACATGGGAAGATGGACATAATCCATTTCCAAAATTAAAGATGTATGTTAGAATTATTGCCAACGTATGTCCCTGAAAGAGGAATCCGAATTTGTATTGATAGAAATCGTTAACGTAATCAAAAATATGTTATATCAAATATTGACTCAAATAATCAGTTAGATTTTACAATTACTCGATCAGATTGCGAAGTAAATGTAATTTCTGTGTTTCTTATGAAATAAATGCATGAGATAACCCAAATTTATGTGTAGAAATGATTAAAAACCAAATATTAGTGTAAGCGAGTCGTAGAAGGGTTCGTATCAAGTTATACTTAGTGGTAGAAAAGTAAAATCTTAATTGGAGGGTTTTACAAATGCAATTATTGTTTTCTTCTCGTCTCAGTGCTAAAAGAGAATGGTTCTGATTCAGATTTGATCGTTGTGGTTGTTCGTTCAAAAGTTATGGTCCAGTCTATTTTTGCTTATCGACTAGATTTCGTGCAGTTATCGTCTTTACTAATCTCACAGTCTAGGTGTTGAATTTTATTGTAGAATTGATTCTGTTTCGCAGGAATGGGTCTCTACTTAGTGTCCAAATAGAGTTTTGTCACTTAATTGTTACTCTTGTGAGTACAAGGGTGTCTCAAAAATACCAACTTCTGTATACGTCGATCAACGTTATATAGCACTAATTATGCTTGAATATGACTGTCGTGGCAACTCACAAAATAATTTAAATAATCTGTGGTGGAAAAATCAAAGTTCTGCGGAATAAACAACTGAAATAAATGAATTATAACTAAATTAGTGTGCGAATGATCAATTCTACGAGACTTATAAATATCCATTAAATCAACAATGTTCAGGCTGGAATCGCGTGATAATGTGAAAACGTAAAATAATTGTAATGTCTTGTGACTTTTAATGCGAGAAGAAATAATAATAAAGTTAAGTAATCTCAACTATGCAAGTGGCTTTCAATTATTTATGTAACCGTCTCTTGGGAAAATCTACTTATAGGTTAGATAAATTTACATACGATATGCGAATAAAGACGGTTTAGCAAATCTTAATTGCAAAGTTATAATCACTATCACTGTTTTGGTGAATCTTGATTGAATCGCGGCGATGTTCGCGGAGTGTTCCGATTGGCTGCGGCCTGGTGAGATTTCAGTGATTTCGCGATGGCGACTCCCTAGATTGAGCGCGCGCGCGCATTGCCTAGTTGGCAGCGCCGGCTGTCAAAATATCAGTGCAGCGTGTAAGCGTGTATTAATTATCGTGAGGGTGATTAGCACGATTAAATGTCGTGTGAAAACACAGGTGATTAGTGACGAATAAGTGGCGCGAGTAGTGATTGTGAGCAACGAGTGTACGGTGCGTTTGTAGGTTACGTGGAGTGCGCAACGCGGTGTGGTAACTCGCAGAAAGGGTTAAATTGCACTTGCTTGGTGAAGTGCGGCGACGAGACGTAAATGAGGCGACGAACGTCACAACTAGTACGTTCTCAGCGGCCGTTGTCATCTCGCTGGCTTGGTTCAATGCGTTTCTTAATATTGAACTAGTACGTTCTCAGCGGCCGCTTTCATTTCGCAAGCTTGGTTCAATGCGTTTCCTATCTTTGATCTATTACGTCCTCAGCGGCCGTTTTCATTTTGCAAGCTTGGTTGAATGCGTTTCTTATCTTTGTACTAATACGTTCTCAACTGCCGTTGTCATCTCGCTGGCTTGGTTCAATGCGTTTCCTATCTCTGAACCAGTACGTTTTCAGCGGCCGTTTTCATTTCGCAAGCTTGGTTCAATGCGTTTCCTATCTTTGAACTATTACGTCCTCAGCGGCCGTTGTCATTTCGCTGGCTTGGTTCAATGCGTTTCCTGTCTTTGAACTATTACGTCCTCAGCGGCCGTTTTCATTTCGCAAGCTTTATTCAGTGCGTTTCCTATCTTTGAACTAGTACGTTGTCAGCGGCCGTTGCCACTTCGCAGGCTTTATTCAATGCGTTTCCTATTATTGAACTAGTACGTTCTCAGCGGCCGTTTTCATTTCGCAAGCTTGGTTCAATGCGTTTCCTATCTTTGAACTGTTACGTCCTAAGCGGCCGTAGTCAGTTAGCTGGCTTGGTTCAATGCGTTTCCTATCTTTGAACTAGTACGTTCACAGCGGCCGTTTTCATTTCGCAAGCTTGGTTCAATGCGTTTCCTACCTTTGAACTATTACGTCCTCAGCGGCCGTTTTCATTTCGCAAGCTTGGTTCAATGCGTTTCCTATCTTTGAACTAGTACGTTCTCAGCGGCCGTTTTCATTTCGCAAGCTTGATTCAATGCGTTTCCTATCATTGAACCAGTACGTTTTCAGCGGTCGTTTTCATTTCGCAAGCTTGGTTCAATGCGTTTCCTATCTTTGAACTAGTACGTTCTCAACTGCCGTTGTCATCTCGCTGGCTTGGTTCAATGCGTTTCCTATCTTTGAACTAGTACGTTCTCAGCGGCCGTTTTCATTTCGCAAGCTTGGTTCAATGCGTTTCCTATCTTTGAACTGTTACGTCCTAAGCGGCCGTTTTCATTTCGCTGGCTTGGTTCAATGCGTTTCCTATCTTTGAACCAGTACGTTCTCAGCGGTCGTTTTCATTTCGCAAGCTTGGTTCAATGCGTTTCCTATCTTTGAACTAGTACGTTCTCAGCGGCCGTTTTCATTTCGCAAGCTTGGTTCAATGCGTTTCCTATCTTTGAACCAGTACGTTCTCAGCAGCCGTTGTAATCTTACTGGCTTGGTTCAATGCATTTCCTATCTTTGAACCAGTACGTTCTCTACGGCCGTTTCCATTTCGCTAGTTTTATTCAATGCGTTTCCTATCTTTATACAAGTACGTCCTCAGCGGCCGTTGCTACTTCGCAGGCTTTATTCAATGCGTTTCCTATCTTTGAACTAGTACGTGCTCAGCGGCCGTAGCCACTTCGCAGGATTTTTTCAATGCGTTTCCTATATTTGATCTAGTACGTCCTCAGCGGCCGTTGTCATCTCGCTGGCTTGGTTCAATGCGTTTCCTATCTTTAAACTGTTACGTCCTAAGAGGCCGTTGGCATCTCGCTGGCTTGGTTCAATGCGTTTTCTATCTTTGAACTAGTACGTTCTCAGCGGCTGCTTTCATTTCGCAAGCTTGGTTCAATGCGTTTCCTATCTTTGAACTATTACGTCCTCAGCGGCCGTTGTCATCTCGCTGGCTTGGTTCAATGCGTTTCCCATCTTTGAACTATTACGTCCTCAGCGGCCGTTTTCCTTTCGCAAGCTTGGTTCAATGCGTTTTCTATCTTTGAACTGTTACGTCCTCAGCGGCCGTTGTCATCCCGCTGTCTTGGTTCAATGTGTTTCCTATCTTTGATCTATTACGTTCACAGCGGCCGTTTTCATTTCGCAAGCTTGGTTCAATTCGTTTCCTATTTTTGAACTAGCACGTTCTCAGGTGCCGTTGTCATTTCGCTGGCTTGGTTCAATGCGTTTCCTATTTTTGAACTAGTACGTTCTCAGCGGCCGTTTTCATTTCGCAAGTTTGGTTCAATGCGTTTCCTATCTTTGAACTATTACGTCCTCAGCGGCCGTTGTCATCTCGCTGGCTTGGTTCAATAAGTTTCCTGTCTTTGAACTATTACGTCCTCAGCGGCCGTTTTCATTTCGCAAGCTTTATTCAGTGCGTTTCTTATCTTTGAACTAGTACGTTGTCAGCGGCCGTTGCCACTTCGCAGGCTTTATTCAATGCGTTTCCTATTATTGAACTAGTACGTTCTCAGCGGCCGTTTTCATTTCGCAAGCTTGGTTCAATGCGTTTCCTATCTTTGAACTGTTACGTCCTAAGCGGCCGTAGTCAGTTAGCTGGCTTGGTTCAATGCGTTTCCTATCTTTGAACTAGTACGTTCACAACGGCCGTTTTCATTTCGCAAGCTTGGTTCAATGCGTTTCCTACCTTTGAACTATTACGTCCTCAGCGGCCGTTTTCATTTCGCAAGCTTGGTTCAATGTGTTTCCTATCATTGAACCAGTACGTTTTCAGCGGTCGTTTTCATTTCGCAAGCTTGGTTCAATGCGTTTCCTATTTTTGAACTAGTACGTTCTCAACTGCCGTTGTCATCTCGCTGGCTTGGTTCAATGCGTTTCCTATCTTTGAACTAGTACTTTCTCAGCGGCCGTTGTCATCTCGCTGGCTTGGTTCAATGCGTTTCCTATTATTGAACTAGTACGTTTTCAGCGGCCGTTTTCATTTCGCAAGCTTGGTTCAATGCGTTTCCTATCTTTGAACTGTTACGTCCTAAGCGGCCGTTTTCATTTCGCTGGCTTGGTTCAATGCGTTTCCTATCTTTGAACCAGTACGTTCTCAGCGGTCGTTTTCATTTCGCAAGCTTGGTTCAATGCTTTCCTATCTTTGAACTAGTACGTTCTCAGCGGCCGTTTTCATTTCGCAAGCTTGGTTCAATGCGTTTCCTATCTTTGAACCAGTACGTTTTCAGCAGCCGTTGTAATCTTTCTGGCTTGGTTCAATGCATTTCCTATCTTTGAACCAGTACGTTCTCTACGGCCGTTTCCATTTCGCTAGTTTTATTCAATGCGTTTCCTATCTTTATACAAGTACGTCCTCAGCGGCCGTTGCCACTTCGCAGGCTTTATTCAATGCGTTTCCTATCTTTGAACTAGTACGTGCTCAGCGGCCGTAGCCACTTCGCAGGATTTTTTCAATGCGTTTCCTATATTTGATCTAGTACGTCCTCAGCGGCCGTTGTCATCTCGCTGGCTTGGTTCAATGCGTTTCCTATCTTTAAACTGTTACGTCCTAAGAGGCCGTTGGCATCTCGCTGGCTTGGTTCAATGCGTTTTCTATCTTTGAACTAGTACGTTCTCAGCGGCTGCTTTCATTTCGCAAGCTTGGTTCAATGCGTTTCCTATCTTTGAACTAGTACGTTCACAGCGGCCGTTTTCATTTCGCAAGCTTGGTTCAATGCGTTTCCTATCTTTGAACTGTTACGTCCTCAGCGGCCGTTGTCATCTCGCTGGATTGGTTCAATGCGTTTCCTATCTTTGAGCTATTACGTCCTCAGCGGCTGTTTTCATTTCGCAAGCTTGGTTCAATGCGTTTCCTATCTTTGAACCAGTACGTTCTCAGCGGTCGTTTTTATTTCGCAAGCTTGGTTCAATGCGTTTCCTATCTTTGAACTAGTACGTTCTCAGCGGCCGTTTTCATTTCGCAAGCTTGGTTCAATGCGTTTCCTATCTTTGAACTAGTACGTTCTCAGCGGCCGTTTTCATTTCGCAAGCTTGGTTCAATGCGTTTCCTATCATTGAACCAGTACGTTTTCAGCGGCCGTTTTCATTTCGCAAGCTTGGTTCAATGAGTTTCCTATCTTTGAACTATTACGTCCTCAGCGGCCGTTTTCATTTCGCAAGCTTGATTCAATGCGTCTCCTATCTTTGAACTAGTACGATCATAGCAGCCGTTGTTATCTCCCTGGCTTGGTTCAATGCGTTTCCTATCTCTGAACCAGTACGTTTTCAGCGGCCGTTTTCATTTCGCAAGCTTGGTTCAATGCGTTTCTTATCTTTGAACTATTACGTCCTCAGCGGCCGTTTTCATTTCGCAAGCTTGGTTCAATGCGTTTCCTATCTTTGAATTAGTACGTACTCAACGGCCGTTGTCATCTCGCTGGCTTGGTTCAATGCGTTTCCTATCTTTGAACTAGTACGTTCTCAGCCTCCATTGTCATCTCGCTGGCTTGGTTTAATGCGTTTCCTATCATTGAACTAGTACTTTCTCAGAGGCCGTTTTCATTTCGCAAGCTTGGTTCAATGCGTTTCCTATCTCTGAACCAGTACGTTTTCAGCGGCCGTTTTCATTTCGCAAGCTTGGTTCAATGCGTTTCCTATCTTTGAACTATTACGTCCTCAGCGGCCGTTTTCATTTCGCAAGCTTGGTTCAATGCGTTTCCTATCTTTGAACTATTACGTTCTCAGCGGCCGTTGTCATCTCACTGGCTTGGTTCAATGCGTTTCCTATTATTGAACTAGTACGTTCTCAGCGGCCGTTTTCATTTCGCAAGCTTGGTTCAATGCGTTTCCTATCTTTGAACTGTTACGTCCTAAGCGGCCGTTGTCATTTCGCTGGCTTGGTTCAATGCGTTTCCTATCTTTGAACTAGTACGTTCTCAGCGGCCGTTGTCATCTCGCTGGCTTGGTTCAATGCGTTTCCTATCTATGAACTATTACGTCCTCAGCGGCCGTTTTCATTTCGCAAGCTTGATTCATTGCGTTTCCTATCTTTGAACTAGTACGTTCATAGCAGCCGTTGTTATCTCCCTGGCTTGGTTCAATGCGTTTCCTATCTCTGAACCAGTACGTTTTTAGCGGCCGTTTTCATTTCGCAAGCTTGGTTCAATGCGTTTCCTATCTTTGAACTAGTACGTTCTCAGCGGCCGTTGTAATCTCTCTGGCTTGTTTCAATGCAATTCCTATCTTTGAACCAGTACGTTCTCTGCGGCCGTTTTCATTTCGCTAGTTTTATTCAATGCGTTTCCTATCTTTGAACTAGTACGTGCTCAGCGGCCGTAGCCACTTCGCAGGATTTTTTCAATGCGTTTCCTATATTTGATCTAGTACGTCCTCAGCGGCCGTTGTCATTTCGCTGGCTTGGTTCAATGCGTTTCCTATCTTTGAACTGTTACGTCCTAAGCGGCCGTTGTCATTTCGCTGTCTTGGTTCAATGCGTTTTCTATCTTTGAACTATTACGTCCTCAGCGGCTGTTTTCATTTCGCAAGCTTGGTTCAATGCGTTTCCTATCTTTGAACTAGTACGTTCTCAACGGCCGTTGTCATCTCCCTGGCTTGGTTCAATGCGTTTCCTATTTTTGAACTAGCACGTTCTCAGGTGCCGTTGTCATTTCGCTGGCTTGGTTCAATGCGTTTCCTATTTCTGAACTAGTACGTTCTCTGCGGCCGTTTTCATTTCGCAAGCTTGGTTCAATGCGTTTCCTATCTTTGAACTGTTATGTCCTAAGCGGCCGTTGGCATCTCGCTGGCTTGGTTCAATGCGTTTCCTATCTCTGAACCAGTACTTTTTCAGCGGCCGTTTTCATTTCGCAAGCTTGGTTCAATGCGTTTCCTATCTTTGAACTATTACGTCCTCAGCGGCCGTTGTCATCTCGCTGGCTTGGTTTAATGCGTTTCCTATCTTTGAACTAGTACGTCTTCAGCGGCCGTTTTCATTTCGCAAGCTTGGTTCAATGCGTTTCCTATCTTTAAACTGTTACGTCCTCAGCGGCCGTTGTCATCTCGCTGGATTGGTTCAATGCGTTTCCTATCTTTGATCTATTACGTCCTCAGCGGCTGTTTTCATTTCGCAAGCTTGGTTCAATGCGTTTCCTATCTTTGAACTAGTACGTTCATAGCAGCCGTTGTTATCTCCCTGGCTTGGTTCAATGCGTTTCCTATCTCTGAACCAGTACTTTTTCAGCGGACGTTTTCATTTCGCAAGCTTGGTTCAATGCGTTTCCTATCTTTGAACTAGTACGTTCTCAGCCTCCATTGTCATTTCGCTGGCTTGGTTTAATGCGTTTCCTATCATTGAACTAGTACGTTCTCAGCGGCCGTTTTCATTTCGCAAGCTTGGTTCAATGCGTTTCCTATCTTTGAACTAGTACGTTCACAGCGGCCGTTTTCATTTCGCAAGCTTGGTTCAATGCGTTTCCTATCTTTGAACTGTTACGTCCTCAGCGGCCGTTGTCATCTCGCTGGATTGGTTCAATGCGTTTCCTATCTTTGATCTATTACGTCCTCAGCGGCTGTTTTCATTTCGCAAGCTTGGTTCAATGCGTTTCCTATCTTTGAACCAGTACGTTCTCAGCGGTCGTTTTTATTTCGCAAGCTTGGTTCAATGCGTTTCCTATCTTTGTACTAGTACGTTCTCAACTGCCGTTGTCATCTCGCTGGCTTGATTCAATGCGTTTCCTATCTTTGAACTAGTACGTTCTCAGCGGCCGTTGTCATCTCGCTGGCTTGGTTCAATGCGTTTCCTATCATTGAACCAGTACGTTTTCAGCGGTCGTTTTCATTTCGCAAGCTTGGTTCAATGCGTTTCCTATCTTTGAACTGTTATGTCCTAAGCAGCCGTTGGCATCTCGCTGGCTTGGTTCAATGCGTTTCCTATCTCTGAACCAGTACTTTTTCAGCGGCCGTTTTCATTTCGCAAGCTTGGTTCAATGCGTTTCCTATCTTTGAACTATTACGTCCTCAGCGGCCGTTGTCATCTCGCTGGCTTGGTTTAATGCGTTTCCTATCTTTGAACTAGTACGTCTTCAGCGGCCGTTTTCATTTCGCAAGCTTGGTTCATTGCGTTTCCTATCTTTGAACTGTTACGTCCTCAGCGGCCGTTGTCATCTCGCTGGATTGGTTCAATGCGTTTCCTATCTTTGATCTATTACGTCCTCAGCGGCTGTTTTCATTTCGCAAGCTTGGTTCAATGCGTTTCCTATCTTTGAACTAGTACGTTCATAGCAGCCGTTGTTATCTCCCTGGCTTGGTTCAATGCGTTTCCTATCTCTGAACCAGTACTTTTTCAGCGGACGTTTTCATTTCGCAAGCTTGGTTCAATGCGTTTCCTATCTTTGAACTGTTACGTCCTAAGCGGCCGTAGTCAGTTAGCTGGCTTGGTTCAATGCGTTTCCTATCTTTGAACTAGTACGTTCACAGCGGCCGTTTTCATTTCGCAAGCTTGGTTCAATGCGTTTCCTATCTTTGAACTATTACGTCCTCAGCGGCCGTTGTCATCTCGCTGGCTTGGTTCAATAAGTTTCCTGTCTTTGAACTATTACGTCCTCAGCGGCCGTTTTCATTTCGCAAGCTTTATTCAGTGCGTTTCTTATCTTTGAACTAGTACGTTGTCAGCGGCCGTTGCCACTTCGCAGGCTTTATTCAATGCGTTTCCTATTATTGAACTAGTACGTTCTCAGCGGCCGTTTTCATTTCGCAAGCTTGGTTCAATGCGTTTCCTATCTTTGAACTGTTACGTCCTAAGCGGCCGTAGTCAGTTAGCTGGCTTGGTTCAATGCGTTTCCTATCTTTGAACTAGTACGTTCACAGCGGCCGTTTTCATTTCGCAAGCTTGGTTCAATGCGTTTCCTACCTTTGAACTATTACGTCCTCAGCGGCCGTTTTCATTTCGCAAGCTTGGTTCAATGTGTTTCCTATCATTGAACCAGTACGTTTTCAGCGGTCGTTTTCATTTCGCAAGCTTGGTTCAATGCGTTTCCTATTTTTGAACTAGTACGTTCTCAACTGCCGTTGTCATCTCGCTGGCTTGGTTCAATGCGTTTCCTATCTTTGAACTAGTACTTTCTCAGCGGCCGTTGTCATCTCGCTGGCTTGGTTCAATGCGTTTCCTATTATTGAACTAGTACGTTCTCAGCGGCCGTTTTCATTTCGCAAGCTTGGTTCAATGCGTTTCCTATCTTTGAACTGTTACGTCCTAAGCGGCCGTTTTCATTTCGCTGGCTTGGTTCAATGCGTTTCCTATCTTTGAACCAGTACGTTCTCAGCGGCCGTTTTCATTTCGCAAGCTTGGTTCAATGCGTTTCCTATCTTTGAACTAGTACGTTCTCAGCGGCCGTTTTCATTTCGCAAGCTTGGTTCAATGCGTTTCCTATCTTTGAACCAGTACGTTCTCAGCAGCCGTTGTAATCTTACTGGCTTGGTTCAATGCATTTCCTATCTTTGAACCAGTACGTTCTCTACGGCCGTTTCCATTTCGCTAGTTTTATTCAATGCGTTTCCTATCTTTATACAAGTACGTCCTCAGCGGCCGTTGCCACTTCGCAGGCTTTATTCAATGCGTTTCCTATCTTTGAACTAGTACGTGCTCAGCGGCCGTAGCCACTTCGCAAAATTTTTTCAATGCGTTTCCTATATTTGATCTAGTACGTCCTCAGCGGCCGTTGTCATCTCGCTGGCTTGGTTCAATGCGTTTCCTATCTTTAAGCTGTTACGTCCTAAGAGGCCGTTGGCATCTCGCTGGCTTGGTTCAATGCGTTTTCTATCTTTGAACTAGTACGTTCTCAGCGGCTGCTTTCATTTCGCAAGCTTGGTTCAATGCGTTTCCTATCTTTGAACTAGTACGTTCACAGCGGCCGTTTTCATTTCGCAAGCTTGGTTCAATGCGTTTCCTATCTTTGAACTGTTACGTCCTCAGCGGCCGTTGTCATCTCGCTGGATTGATCCAATGCGTTTCCTATCTTTGAGCTATTACGTCCTCAGCGGCTGTTTTCATTTCGCAAGCTTGGTTCAATGCGTTTCCTATCTTTGAACCAGTACGTTCTCAGCGGTCGTTTTTATTTCGCAAGCTTGGTTCAATGCGTTTCCTATCTTTGAACTAGTACGTTCTCAGCGGCCGTTTTCATTTCGCAAGCTTGGTTCAATGCGTTTCCTATTTTTGAACTAGTACGTTCTCAGCGGCCGTTTTCATTTCGCAAGCTTGGTTCAATGCGTTTCCTATCATTGAACCAGTACGTTTTCAGCGGCCGTTTTCATTTCGCAAGCTTGGTTCAATGAGTTTCCTATCTTTGAACTATTACGTCCTCAGCGGCCGTTTTCATTTCGCAAGCTTGATTCAATGCGTCTCCTATCTTTGAACTAGTACGATCATAGCAGCCGTTGTTATCTCCCTGGCTTGGTTCAATGCGTTTCCTATCTCTGAACCAGTACGTTTTCAGCGGCCGTTTTCATTTCGCAAGCTTGGTTCAATGCGTTTCCTATCTTTGAACTATTGCGTCCTCAGCGGCCGTTGCCATATCGCTGGCTTGGTTCAATGCGTTTCCTATCTTTGAACAAGTATGTTCTCAGCGGCCGTTGTCATCTCGCTGGCTTGGTTCAATGCGTTTCCTATCTTTGAATTAGTACGTCCTCAGCGGCCGTTGCCACTTCGCAGGCTTGGTTCAATGCGTTTCCTATCTTTGAACTAGTACGTTCTCAGCGGCCGTTTTCATTTCGCAAGCTTGGTTCAATGCGTTTCCTATCTTTGAACTGTTACGTCCTAAGCGGCCGTTGTCATTTCGCTGGCTTGGTTCAATGCGTTTCCTATCTTTGAACTATTACGTTCTCAGCGGCCGTTGTCATCTCACTGGCTTGGTTCAATGCGTTTCCTATTATTGAACTAGTACGTTCTCAGCGGCCGTTTTCATTTCGCAAGCTTGGTTCAATGCGTTTCCTATCTTTGAACTGTTACGCCCTAAGCGGCCGTTGTCATTTCGCTGGCTTGGTTCAATGCGTTTCCTATCTTTGAACTAGTACGTTCTCAGCGGCCGTTGTCATCTCGCTGGCTTGGTTCAATGCGTTTCCTATCTATGAACTATTACGTCCTCAGCGGCCGTTTTCATTTCGCAAGCTTGATTCATTGCGTTTCCTATCTTTGAACTAGTACGTTCTCAGCAGCCGTTGTAATCTTTCTGGCTTGGTTCAATGCATTTCCTATCTTTGAACCAGTACGTTCTCTACGGCCGTTTCCATTTCGCTAGTTTTATTCAATGCGTTTCCTATCTTTATACAAGTACGTCCTCAGCGGCCGTTGTCACTTCGCAGGCTTTATTCAATGCGTTTCCTATCTTTGAACTAGTACGTGCTCAGCGGCCGTAGCCATTTCGCAGGATTTTTTCAATGCGTTTCCTATATTTGATCTAGTACGTCCTCAGCGGCCGTTGTCATCTCGCTGGCTTGGTTCAATGCGTTTCCTATCTTTAAACCGTTACGTCCTAAGAGGCCGTTGGCATCTCGCTGGTTTGGTTCAATGCGTTTTCTATCTTTGAACTAGTACGTTCTCAGCGGCTGCTTTCATTTCGCAAGCTTGGTTCAATGCGTTTCCTATCTTTGAACTATTACGTCCTCAGCGGCCGTTGTCATCTCGCTGGCTTGGTTCAATGCGTTTCCCATCTTTGAACTATTACGTCCTCAGCGGCCGTTTTCCTTTCGCAAGCTTGGTTCAATGCGTTTTCTATCTTTGAACTGTTACGTCCTCAGCGGCCGTTGTCATCCCGCTGTCTTGGTTCAATGTGTTTCCTATCTTTGATCTATTACGTTCACAGCGGCCGTTTTCATTTCGCAAGCTTGGTTCAATTCGTTTCCTATTTTTGAACTAGCACGTTCTCAGGTGCCGTTGTCATTTCGCTGGCTTGGTTCAATGCGTTTCCTATTTTTGAACTAGTACGTTCTCAGCGGCCGTTTTCATTTTGTAAGCTTGGTTCAATGCGTTTCCTATCTTTGAACTGTTATGTCCTAAGCGGCCGTTGGCATCTCGCTGGCTTGGTTCAATGCGTTTCCCATCTTTGAAGTAGTACGCTCTCAGCGGCCGTTTTCATTTCGCAAGCTTGGTTCAATGCGTTTCCTATCTTTGAACTATTACGTCTTCAGCGGCCTTTGTCATCTCGCTGGCTTGGTTCAATGCGTTTCCTATCTTTATACTAGTACGTCCTCAGCGGCCGTTGCCATTTCCCAGGCTTTATTCAATGCGTTTCCTATTTTTGAACTAGTACGTTCTCAACAGCCGTTGTCATCTCGCTGGCTTGATTCAATGCGTTCCCTATCTTTGAACTAGTACGTTCTCAGCGGCCGTTGTCATCTCGCTGGCTTGGTTCAATGCGTTTCCTATTATTGAACTAGTACGATCTCAGCGGCCGTTTTCATTTCGCAAGCTTGGTTCAATTCGTTTCCTATCTTTGAACTAGTACGTTCATAGCAGCCGTTGTTATCTCCCTGGCTTGGTTCAATGCGTTTCCTATCTCTGAACCAGTACGTTTTCAGCGGCCGTTTTCATTTCGCAAGCTTGGTTCAATGCGTTTCTTATCTTTGAACTATTACGTCCTCAGCGGCCGTTTTCATTTCGCAAGCTTGGTTCAATGCGTTTCCTATCTTTGAATTAGTACGTTCTCAACGGCCGTTGTCATCTCGCTGGCTTGGTTCAATGCGTTTCCTATCTTTGAACTAGTACGTTCTCAGCCTCCATTGTCATCTCGCTGGCTTGGTTTAATGCGTTTCCTATCATTGAACTAGTACTTTCTCAGCGGCCGTTTTCATTTCGCAAGCTTGGTTCAATGCGTTTCCTATCTCTGAACCAGTACGTTTTCAGCGGTCGTTTTCATTTCGCAAGCTTGGTTCAATGCGTTTCCTATCTTTGAACTAGTACGTTCTCAACTGCCGTTGTCATCTCGCTGGCTTGGTTCAATGCGTTTCCTATCTTTGAACTAGTACTTTCTCAGCGGCCGTTGTCATTTTGCTGGCTTGGTTCAATGCGTTTCCTATCTCTGAACCAGTACGTTTTCAGCGGCCGTTTTCATTTCGCAAGCTTGGTTCAATGCGTTTCCTATCTTTGAACTAGTACGTTCTCAGCGGCCGTTTTCATTTCGCAAGCTTGGTTCAATGCGTTTCCTATCATTGAACCAGTACGTTTTCAGCGGTCGTTTTCATTTCGCAAGCTTGGTTCAATGCGTTTCCTGTCTTTGAACTAGTACGTTCTCAACTGCCGTTGTCATCTCGCTGGCTTGGTTCAATGCGTTTCCTATCTTTGAACTAGTACTTTCTCAGCGGCCGTTGTCATCTCGCTGGCTTGGTTCAATGCGTTTCCTATTATTGAACTAGTACGTTTTCAGCGGCCGTTTTCATTTCGCAAGCTTGGTTCAATGCGTTTCCTATCTTTGAACTGTTACGTCCTAAGCGGCCGTTTTCATTTCGCTGGCTTGGTTCAATGCGTTTCCTATCTTTGAACCAGTACGTTCTCAGCGGTCGTTTTCATTTCGCAAGCTTGGTTCAATGCGTTTCCTATCTTTGAACCAGTACGTTCTCAGCAGCCGTTGTAATCTTTCTGGCTTGGTTCAATGCATTTCCTATCTTTGAACCAGTACGTTCTCTACGGCCGTTTCCATTTCGCTAGTTTTATTCAATGCGTTTCCTATCTTTATACAAGTACGTCCTCAGCGGCCGTTGCCACTTCGCAGGCTTTATTCAATGCGTTTCCTATCTTTGAACTAGTACGTGCTCAGCGGCTGTAGCCACTTCGCAGGATTTTTTCAATGCGTTTCCTATATTTGATCTAGTACGTCCTCAGCGGCCGTTGTCATCTCGCTGGCTTGGTTCAATGCGCTTCCTATCTTTAAACTGTTACGTCCTAAGAGGCCGTTGGCATCTCGCTGGCTTGGTTCAATGCGTTTTCTATCTTTGAACTAGTACGTTCTCAGCGGCTGTTTTCATTTCGCAAGCTTGGTTCAATGCGTTTCCTATCTTTGAACTAGTACGTTCTCAA
This sequence comes from Tetramorium bicarinatum, assembly GCA_928718305.1. Classification (NCBI taxonomy): domain Eukaryota; kingdom Metazoa; phylum Arthropoda; class Insecta; order Hymenoptera; family Formicidae; genus Tetramorium; species Tetramorium bicarinatum. The sequence goes on from OV788321.1 coordinate 9,016,324, forward strand.
CGGCCGTTGTCATCTCGCTGGCTTGGTTCAATGCGTTTCCTATCTTTGAACTATTACGTCCTCAGCGGCCGTTTTCCTTTCGCAAGCTTGGTTCAATGCGTTTTCTATCTTTGAACTGTTACGTCCTCAGCGGCCGTTGTCATCCCGCTGTCTTGGTTCAATGTGTTTCCTATCTTTGATCTATTACGTTCACAGCGGCCGTTTTCATTTCGCAAGCTTGGTTCAATTCGTTTCCTATTTTTGAACTAGCACGTTCTCAGGTGCCGTTGTCATTTCGCTGGCTTGGTTCAATGCGTTTCCTATTTTTGAACTAGTACGTTCTCAGCGGCCGTTTTCATTTTGCAAGCTTGGTTCAATGCGTTTCCTATCTTTGAACTGTTATGTCCTAAGCGGCCGTTGGCATCTCGCTGGCTTGGTTCAATGCGTTTCCCATCTTTGAAGTAGTACGCTCTCAGCGGCCGTTTTCATTTCGCAAGCTTGGTTCAATGCGTTTCCTATCTTTGAACTGTTACGTCCTCAGCGGCCGTTTTTCATTTCGCTGGCTTGGTTCAATGCGTTTCCTATCTTTGAACTAGTACGTTCTCAGCGGCCGTTTTCATTTCGCAAGCTTGGTTCAATGCGTTTCCTATCTTTGAACCAGTACGTTCTCAGCAGCCGTTGTAATCTTTCTGGCTTGGTTCAATGCATTTCCTATCTTTGAACCAGTACGTCCTCTACGGCCGTTTCCATTTCGCTAGTTTTATTCAATGCGTTTCCTATCTTTATACAAGTACGTCCTCAGCGGCCGTTGCCACTTCGCAGGCTTTATTCAATGCGTTTCCTATCTTTGAACTAGTACGTGCTCAGCGGCCGTAGCCACTTCGCAGGATTTTTTCAATGCGTTTCCTATATTTGATCTAGTACGTCCTCAGCGGCCGTTGTCATCTCGCTGGCTTGGTTCAATGCGCTTCCTATCTTTAAACTGTTACGTCCTAAGAGGCCGTTGGCATCTCGCTGGCTTGGTTCAATGCGTTTTCTATCTTTGAACTAGTACGTTCTCAGCGGCTGCTTTCATTTCGCAAGCTTGGTTCAATGCGTTTCCTATCTTTGAACTATTACGTCCTCAGCGGCCGTTGTCATCTCGCTGGCTTGGTTCAATGCGTTTCCTATCTTTGAACTATTACGTCCTCAGCGGCCGTTTTCCTTTCGCAAGCTTGGTTCAATGCGTTTTCTATCTTTGAACTGTTACGTCCTCAGCGGCCGTTGTCATCCCGCTGTCTTGGTTCAATGTGTTTCCTATCTTTGATCTATTACGTTCACAGCGGCCGTTTTCATTTCGCAAGCTTGGTTCAATTCGTTTCCTATTTTTGAACTAGCACGTTCTCAGGTGCCGTTGTCATTTCGCTGGCTTGGTTCAATGCGTTTCCTATTTTTGAACTAGTACGTTCTCAGCGGCCGTTTTCATTTTGCAAGCTTGGTTCAATGCGTTTCCTATCTTTGAACTGTTATGTCCTAAGCGGCCGTTGGCATCTCGCTGGCTTGGTTCAATGCGTTTCCCATCTTTGAAGTAGTACGCTCTCAGCGGCCGTTTTCATTTCGCAAGCTTGGTTCAATGCGTTTCCTATCTTTGAACTATTACGTCCTCAGCGGCCTTTGTCATCTCGCTGGCTTGGTTCAATGCGTTTTCTATCTTTGAACTAGTACGTTCTCAGCGGCCGTTTTCATTTCGCAAGCTTAGTTCAATGCGTTTCCTATCTTTATACTAGTACGTCCTGAGCGGCCGTTGCCATTTCCCAGGCTTTATTCAATGCGTTTCCTATCTTTGAACTAGTACGTTCTCAACAGCCGTTGTCATCTCGCTGGCTTGATTCAATGCGTTTCCTATCTTTGAACTAGTACGTTCTCAGCGGCCGTTGTCATTTCGCTGGCTTGGTTCAATGCGTTTCCTATCTCTGAACCAGTACGTTTTCAGCGGCCGTTTTCATTTCGCAAGCTTGGTTCAATGCGTTTCCTATCTTTGAACTAGTACGTTCATAGCAGCCGTTGTTATCTCCCTGGCTTAATTCAATGCGTTTCCTATCTCTGAACCAGTACTTTTTCAGCGGACGTTTTCATTTCGCAAGCTTGGTTCAATGCGTTTCCTATCTTTGAACTATTACGTCCTCAGCGGCCGTTGTCATCTTGCTGACTTGGTTAAATGCGTTTCCTGTCTTTGAACTATTACGTCCTCAGCGGCCGTTTTCATTTCGCAAGCTTGGTTCAATGCGTTTCCTATCTTTGAACTAGTACGTTCTCAACGGCCGTTGTCATCTCGCTGGCTTGGTTCAATGCGTTTCCTATCTTTAAACTAGTACGTTCTCAGCCTCCATTGTCATTTCGCTGGCTTGGTTTAATGCGTTTCCTATCATTGAACTAGTACGTTCTCAGCGGCCGTTTTCATTTCGCAAGCTTGGTTCAATGCGTTTCCTATCTTTGAACTAGTACGTTCACAGCGGCCGTTTTCATTTCGCAAGCTTGGTTCAATGAGTTTCCTATCTTTGAACTATTACGTCCTCAGCGGCCGTTTTCATTTCGCAAGCTTGATTCAATGCGTCTCCTATCTTTGAACTAGTACGATCATAGCAGCCGTTGTTATCTCCCTGGCTTGGTTCAATGCGTTTCCTATCTCTGAACCAGTACGTTTTCAGCGGCCGTTTTCATTTCGCAAGCTTGGTTCAATGCGTTTCTTATCTTTGAACTATTACGTCCTCAGCGGCCGTTTTCATTTCGCAAGCTTGGTTCAATGCGTTTCCTATCTTTGAATTAGTACGTACTCAACGGCCGTTGTCATCTCGCTGGCTTGGTTCAATGCGTTTCCTATCTTTGAACTAGTACGTTCTCAGCCTCCATTGTCATCTCGCTGGCTTGGTTTAATGCGTTTCCTATCATTGAACTAGTACTTTCTCAGAGGCCGTTTTCATTTCGCAAGCTTGGTTCAATGCGTTTCCTATCTCTGAACCAGTACGTTTTCAGCGGCCGTTTTCATTTCGCAAGCTTGGTTCAATGCGTTTCCTATCTTTGAACTATTACGTCCTCAGCGGCCGTTTTCATTTCGCAAGCTTGGTTCAATGCGTTTCCTATCTTTGAACTATTACGTTCTCAGCGGCCGTTGTCATCTCACTGGCTTGGTTCAATGCGTTTCCTATTATTGAACTAGTACGTTCTCAGCGGCCGTTTTCATCTCGCAAGCTTGGTTCAATGCGTTTCCTATCTTTGAACTGTTACGTCCTAAGCGGCCGTTGTCATTTCGCTGGCTTGGTTCAATGCGTTTCCTATCTTTGAACTAGTACGTTCTCAGCGGCCGTTGTCATCTCGCTGGCTTGGTTCAATGCGTTTCCTATCTATGAACTATTACGTCCTCAGCGGCCGTTTTCATTTCGCAAGCTTGATTCATTGCGTTTCCAATCTTTGAACTAGTACGTTCATAGCAGCCGTTGTTATCTCCCTGGCTTGGTTCAATGCGTTTCCTATCTCTGAACCAGTACGTTTTCAGCGGCCGTTTTCATTTCGCAAGCTTGGTTCAATGCGTTTCCTATCTTTGAACTAGTACGTTCTCAGCGGCCGTTGTAATCTCTCTGGCTTGTTTCAATGCAATTCCTATCTTTGAACCAGTACGTTCTCTGCGGCCGTTTTCATTTCGCTAGTTTTATTCAATGCGTTTCCTATCTTTGAACTAGTACGTGCTCAGCGGCCGTAGCCACTTCGCAGGATTTTTTCAATGCGTTTCCTATATTTGATCTAGTACGTCCTCAGCGGCCGTTGTCATTTCGCTGGCTTGGTTCAATGCGTTTCCTATCTTTGAACTGTTACGTCCTAAGCGGCCGTTGTCATTTCGCTGTCTTGGTTCAATGCGTTTTCTATCTTTGAACTATTACGTCCTCAGCGGCTGTTTTCATTTCGCAAGCTTGGTTCAATGCGTTTCCTATCTTTGAACTAGTACGTTCTCAACGGCCGTTGTCATCTCCCTGGCTTGGTTCAATGCGTTTCCTATTTTTGAACTAGCACGTTCTCAGGTGCCGTTGTCATTTCGCTGGCTTGGTTCAATGCGTTTCCTATTTCTGAACTAGTACGTTCTCAGCGGCCGTTTTCATTTCGCAAGCTTGGTTCAATGCGTTTCCTATCTTTGAACTGTTATGTCCTAAGCGGCCGTTGGCATCTCGCTGGCTTGGTTCAATGCGTTTCCTATCTCTGAACCAGTACTTTTTCAGCGGCCGTTTTCATTTCGCAAGCTTGGTTCAATGCGTTTCCTATCTTAGAACTATTACGTCCTCAGCGGCCGTTGTCATCTCGCTGGCTTGGTTTAATGCGTTTCCTATCTTTGAACTAGTACGTCTTCAGCGGCCGTTTTCATTTCGCAAGCTTGGTTCAATGCGTTTCCTATCTTTGAACTGTTACGTCCTCAGCGGCCGTTGTCATCTCGCTGGATTGGTTCAATGCGTTTCCTATCTTTGATCTATTACGTCCTCAGCGGCTGTTTTCATTTCGCAAGCTTGGTTCAATGCGTTTCCTATCTTTGAACCAGTACGTTCTCAGCGGTCGTTTTTATTTCGCAAGCTTGGTTCAATGCGTTTCCTATCTTTGAACTAGTACGTTCTCAGCGGCCGTTTTCATTTCGCAAGCTTGGTTCAATGCGTTTCCTATCTTTGAACTAGTACGTTCTCAGCGGCCGTTTTTATTTCGCAAGCTTGGTTCAATGCGTTTCCTATCATTGAACCAGTACGTTTTCAGCGGTCGTTTTCATTTCGCAAGCTTGGTTCAATGCGTTTCCTGTCTTTGAACTAGTACGTTCTCAACTGCCGTTGTCATCTCGCTGGCTTGGTTCAATGCGTTTCCTATCTTTGAACTAGTACTTTCTCAGCGGCCGTTGTCATCTCGCTGGCTTGGTTCAATGCGTTTCCTATTATTGAACTAGTACGTTTTCAGCGGCCGTTTTCATTTCGCAAGCTTGGTTCAATGCGTTTCCTATCTTTGAACTGTTACGTCCTAAGCGGCCGTTTTCATTTCGCTGGCTTGGTTCAATGCGTTTCCTATCTTTGAACCAGTACGTTCTCAGCGGTCGTTTTCATTTCGCAAGCTTGGTTCAATGCTTTCCTATCTTTGAACTAGTACGTTCTCAGCGGCCGTTTTCATTTCGCAAGCTTGGTTCAATGCGTTTCCTATCTTTGAACCAGTACGTTCTCAGCAGCCGTTGTAATCTTTCTGGCTTGGTTCAATGCATTTCCTATCTTTGAACCAGTACGTTCTCTACGGCCGTTTCCATTTCGCTAGTTTTATTCAATGCGTTTCCTATCTTTATACAAGTACGTCCTCAGCGGCCGTTGTCACTTCGCAGGCTTTATTCAATGCGTTTCCTATCTTTGAACTAGTACGTGCTCAGCGGCCGTAGCCACTTCGCAGGATTTTTTCAATGCGTTTCCTATATTTGATCTAGTACGTCCTCAGCGGCCGTTGTCATCTCGCTGGCTTGGTTCAATGCGTTTCCTATCTTTAAACTGTTACGTCCTAAGAGGCCGTTGGCATCTCGCTGGCTTGGTTCAATGCGTTTTCTATCTTTGAACTAGTACGTTCTCAGCGGCTGCTTTCATTTCGCAAGCTTGGTTCAATGCGTTTCCTATCTTTGAACTATTACGTCCTCAGCGGCCGTTGTCATCTCGCTGGCTTGGTTCAATGCGTTTCCTATCTTTGAACTATTACGTTCTCAGCGGCCGTTTTCCTTTCGCAAGCTTGGTTCAATGCGTTTTCTATCTTTGAACTGTTACGTCCTCAGCGGCCGTTGTCATCCCGCTGTCTTGGTTCAATGTGTTTCCTATCTTTGATCTATTACGTTCACAGCGGCCGTTTTCATTTCGCAAGCTTGGTTCAATTCGTTTCCTATTTTTGAACTAGCACGTTCTCAGGTGCCGTTGTCATTTCGCTGGCTTGGTTCAATGCGTTTCCTATTTTTGAACTAGTACGTTCTCAGCGGCCGTTTTCATTTTGCAAGCTTGGTTCAATGCGTTTCCTATCTTTGAACTGTTATGTCCTAAGCGGCCGTTGGCATCTCGCTGGCTTGGTTCAATGCGTTTCCCATCTTTGAAGTAGTACGCTCTCAGCGGCCGTTTTCATTTCGCAAGCTTGGTTCAATGCGTTTCCTATCTTTGAACTATTACGTCCTCAGCGGCCTTTGTCATCTCGCTGGCTTGGTTCAATGCGTTTCCTATCTTTGAACTAGTACGTTCTCAGCGGCCGTTTTCATTTCGCAAGCTTGGTTCAATGCGTTTCCTATCTTTATACTAGTACGTCCTCAGCGGCCGTTGCCATTTCCCAGGCTTTATTTAATGCGTTTCCTATCTTTGAACTAGTACGTTCTCAACAGCCGTTGTCATCTCGCTGGCTTGATTCAATGCGTTTCCTATCTTTGAACTAGTACGTTCTCAGCGGCCGTTGTCATTTCGCTGGCTTGGTTCAATGCGTTTCCTATCTTTGAACTAGTACGTTCTAAGCGGCCGTTTTCATTTTGCAAACTCGGTTCAATGCGTTTCCTATCTTTGAACTAGTATGTTCATAGCAGCCGTTGTTATCTCCCTGGTTTAGTTCAATGCGTTTCCTATCTCTGAACCAGTACGTTTTCAGCGGCCGTTTTCATTTCGCAAGCTTGGTTCAATGCGTTTCCTATCTTTGAACTAGTACGTTCTCAGCCTCCATTGTCATTTCGCTGGCTTGGTTTAATGCGTTTCCTATCATTGAACTAGTACGTTCTCAGCGGCCGTTTTCATTTCGCAAGCTTGGTTCAATGCGTTTCCTATCTTTGAACTAGTACGTTCACAGCGGCCGTTTTCATTTCGCAAGCTTGGTTCAATGCGTTTCCTATCTTTGAACTGTTACGTCCTCAGCGGCCGTTGTCATCTCGCTGGATTGGTTCAATGCGTTTCCTATCTTTGAGCTATTACGTCCTCAGCGGCTGTTTTCATTTCGCAAGCTTGGTTCAATGCGTTTCCTATCTTTGAACCAGTACGTTCTCAGCGGTCGTTTTTATTTCGCAAGCTTGGTTCAATGCGTTTCCTATCTTTGAACTAGTACGTTCTCAGCGGCCGTTTTCATTTCGCAAGCTTGGTTCAATGCGTTTCCTATCTTTGAACTAGTACGTTCTCAGCGGCCGTTTTCATTTCGCAAGCTTGGTTCAATGCGTTTCCTATCATTGAACCAGTACGTTTTCAGCGGTCGTTTTCATTTCGCAAGCTTGGTTCAATGCGTTTCCTGTCTTTGAACTAGTACGTTCTCAACTGCCGTTGTCATCTCGCTGGCTTGGTTCAATGCGTTTCCTATCTTTGAACTAGTACTTTCTCAGCGGCCGTTGTCATCTCGCTGGCTTGGTTCAATGCGTTTCCTATTATTGAACTAGTACGTTCTCAGCGGCCGTTTTCATTTCGCAAGCTTGGTTCAATGCGTTTCCTATCTTTGAACTGTTACGTCCTAAGCGGCCGTTTTCATTTCGCTGGCTTGGTTCAATGCGTTTCCTATCTTTGAACTAGTACGTTCTCAGCGGTCGTTTTCATTTCGCAAGCTTGGTTCAATGCGTTTCCTATCTTTGAACTAGTACGTTCTCAGCGGCTGCTTTCATTTCGCAAGCTTGGTTCAATGCGTTTCCTATCTTTGAACTATTACGTCCTCAGCGGCCGTTGTCATCTCGCTGGCTTGGTTCAATGCGTTTCCTATCTTTGAACTATTACGTCCTCAGCGGCCGTTTTCCTTTCGCAAGCTTGGTTCAATGCGTTTTCTATCTTTGAACTGTTACGTCCTCAGCGGCCGTTGTCATCCCGCTGTCTTGGTTCAATGTGTTTCCTATCTTTGATCTATTACGTTCACAGCGGCCGTTTTCATTTCGCAAGCTTGGTTCAATTCGTTTCCTATTTTTGAACTAGCACGTTCTCAGGTGCCGTTGTCATTTCGCTGGCTTGGTTCAATGCGTTTCCTATTTTTGAACTAGTACGTTCTCAGCGGCCGTTTTCATTTCGCAAGCTTGGTTCAATGCGTTTCCTATCTTTGAACTGTTATGTCCTAAGCGGCCGTTGGCATCTCGCTGGCTTGGTTCAATGCGTTTCCCATCTTTGAAGTAGTACGCTCTCAGCGGCCGTATTCATTTCACAAGCTTGGTTCAATGCGTTTCCTATCTTTGAACTATTACGTCCTCAGCGGCCTTTGTCATCTCGCTGGCTTGGTTCAATGCGTTTCCTATCTTTATACTAGTACGTCCTCAGCGGCCGTTGCCATTTCCCAGGCTTTATTCAATGCGTTTCCTATCTTTGAACTAGTACGTTCTCAACAGCCGTTGTCATCTCGCTGGCTTGATTCAATGCGTTTCCTATCTTTGAACTAGTACGTTCTCAGCGGCCGTTGTCATTTCGCTGGCTTGGTTCAATGCGTTTCCTATCTCTGAACCAGTACGTTTTCAGCGGCCGTTTTTATTTCGCAAGCTTGGTTCAATGCGTTTCCTATCTTTGAACTAGTACGTTCATAGCAGCCGTTGTTATCTCCCTGGCTTGGTTCAATGCGTTTCCTATCTCTGAACCAGTACGTTTTCAGCGGCCGTTTTCATTTCGCAAGCTTGGTTCAATGCGTTTCTTATCTTTGAACTATTACGTCCTCAGCGGCCGTTTTCATTTCGCAAGCTTGGTTCAATGCGTTTCCTATCTTTGAATTAGTACGTTCTCAACGGCCGTTGTCATCTCGCTGGCTTGGTTCAATGCGTTTCCTATCTTTGAACTAGTACGTTCTCAGCCTCCATTGTCATCTCGCTGGCTTGGTTTAATGCGTTTCCTATCATTGAACTAGTACTTTCTCAGCGGCCGTTTTCATTTCGCAAGCTTGGTTCAATGCGTTTCCTATCTCTGAACCAGTACGTTTTCAGCGGCCGTTTTCATTTCGCAAGCTTGGTTCAATGCGTTTCCTATCTTTGAACTAGTACGTTCTCAACAGCCGTTGTCATCTCGCTGGCTTGATTCAATGCGTTTCGTATCTTTGAACTAGTACGTTCTCAGCGGCCGTTGTCATTTCGCTGGCTTGGTTCAATGCGTTTCCTATCTCTGAACCAGTACGTTTTCAGCGGCCGTTTTCATTTCGCAAGCTTGGTTCAATGCGTTTCCTATCTCTGAACCAGTACGTTTTCAGCGGCCGTTTTCATTTCGCAAGCTTGGTTCAATGCGTTTCCTATCTTTGAACTATTACGTCCTCAGCGGCCGTTTTCATTTCGCAAGCTTGGTTCAATGCGTTTCCTATCTTTGAACTATTACGTTCTCAGCGGCCGTTGTCATCTCACTGGCTTGGTTCAATGCGTTTCCTATTATTGAACTAGTACGTTCTCAGCGGCCGTTTTCATTTCGCAAGCTTGGTTCAATGCGTTTCCTATCTTTGAACTGTTACGTCCTAAACGGCCGTTGTCATTTCGCTGGCTTGGTTCAATGCGTTTCCTATCTTTGAACTAGTACGTTCTCAGCGGCCGTTGTCATCTCGCTGGCTTGGTTCAATGCGTTTCCTATCTATGAACTATTACGTCCTCAGCGGCCGTTTTCATTTCGCAAGCTTGATTCAATGCGTTTCCTATCTTTGAACTAGTACGTTCATAGCAGCCGTTGTTATCTCCCTGGCTTGGTTCAATGCGTTTCCTATCTCTGAACCAGTACGTTTTCAGCGGCCGTTTTCATTTCGCAAGCTTGGTTCAATGCGTTTCCTATCTTTGAACTAGTACGTTCTCAGCGGCCGTTGTAATTTCTCTGGCTTGTTTCAATGCAATTCCTATCTTTGAACCAGTACGTTCTCTGCGGCCGTTTTCATTTCGCTAGTTTTATTCAATGCGTTTCCTATCTTTCAACTAGTACGTGCTCAGCGGCCGTAGCCACTTCGCAGGATTTTTTCAATGCGTTTCCTATATTTGATCTAGTACGTCCTCAGCGGCCGTTGTCATCTCGCTGGCTTGGTTCAATGCGTTTCCTATCTTTGAACTGTTACGTCCTAAGCGGCCGTTGTCATTTCGCTGGCTTGGTTCAATGCGTTTTCTATCTTTGAACTATTACGTCCTCAGCGGCTGTTTTCATTTCGCAAGCTTGGTTCAATGCGTTTCCTATCTTTGAACTAGTACGTTCTCAACGGCCGTTGTCATCTCCCTGGCTTGGTTCAATGCGTTTCCTATTTTTGAACTAGCACGTTCTCAGGTGCCGTTGTCATTTCGCTGGCTTGGTTCAATGCGTTTCCTATTTCTGAACTAGTACGTTCTCAGCGGCCGTTTTCATTTCGCAAGCTTGGTTCAATGCGTTTCCTATCTTTGAACTATTACGTCCTCAGCGGCCGTTGTCATCTCGCTGGCTTGGTTTAATGCGTTTCCTATCTTTGAACTAGTACGTCTTCAGCGGCCGTTTTCATTTCGCAAGCTTGGTTCATTGCGTTTCCTATCTTTGAACTGTTACGTCCTCAGCGGCCGTTGTCATCTCGCTGGATTGGTTCAATGCGTTTCCTATCTTTGATCTATTACGTCCTCAGCGGCTGTTTTCATTTCGCAAGCTTGGTTCAATGCGTTTCCTATCTTTGAACCAGTACGTTCTCAGCGGTCGTTTTCATTTCGCAAGCTTGGTTCAATGCGTTTCCTATCTTTGAACTAGTACGTTCTCAGCGGCCGTTTTCATTTCGCAAGCTTGGTTCAATGCGTTTCCTATCTTTGAACTATTACGTCCTCAGCGGCCGTTGTCATCTCGCTGGCTTGGTTTAATGCGTTTCCTATCTTTGAACTAGTACGTCTTCAGCGGCCGTTTTCATTTCGCAAGCTTGGTTCAATGCGTTTCCTATCTTTGAACTGTTACGTCCTCAGCGGCCGTTGTCATCTCGCTGGCTTGGTTCAATGCGTTTCCTATCTTTGAACTAGTACGTTTTCTGCTGCCGTTTTCACTCCGCAAGCTTGGTTCAATGCGTTTCTTATCTTGAACTAGTACGTTCTCAGCGGCCGTTTTTATTTCGCAAGCTTGGTCCAATGCGTTTCTTATCTTTGAGCTAGTACGTTCTCAGTGGCCGTTTTCATTTCGCAAGCTTGGTTCAATGCGTTTCCTATCTTTGAACCAGTACGTTCTCAGCAGCCGTTGTAATCTTTCTGGCTTGGTTCAATGCATTTCCTATCTTTGAACCAGTACGTTCTCTGCGGCCGTTTATATTTCGCTAGTTTTATTCAATGCGTTTCCTATCTTTATACAAGTACGTCCTCAGCGGCCGTTGCCACTTTGCAGGTTTTATTCAATGCGTTTCCTATCTTTGAACTAGTACGAGTTCAGCGGCCGTAGCCACTTCGCAGGATTTTTTCAATGCGTTTCCTATATTTGATCTAGTACGTCCTCAGCGGCCGTTCTCATCTCGCTGGCTTGGTTCAATGCGTTTCCTATCTTTAAACTGTTACGTCCTAAGCGGCCGTTGTCATCTCGCTGGCTTGGTTCAATGCGCTTTCTATCTTTGAACTAGTACGTTCTCAGCGGCTGTTTTCATTTCGCAAGCTTGGTTCAATGCGTTTCCTATCTTTGAACTAGTACGTTCTCAACGGCCGTTGTCATCTCCCTGGCTCGGTTCAATGCGTTTCCTATTTTTGAACTAGCACGTTCTCAACAGCCGTTGTCATTTCGCTGGCTTGGTTCCAATGCGTTTCCTATTTTTGAACTAGTACGTTCTCAGCGGCCGTTTTCATTTCGCAAGCTTGGTTCAATGCGTTTCCTATCTTTGAACTGTTACGTCCTCAGCGGCCGCTGTCATCTCGCTGGTTTGGTTCAATGCGTTTCCTATCTTTGATCTATTACGTCCTCAGCGGCCGTTTTCATTTCGCAAGCTTGGTTTAATGCGTTTCCTATCATTGAACCATTACGTTCTCAGCGGTCGTTTTCATTTCGCAAGCTTGGTTCAATGCGTTTCCTATCTTTGAACTAGTACGTTCTCAACTGCCGTTGTCATCTTGCTGGCTTGGTTCAATGCGTTTCCTATCTTTGAACTATTACGTTCTCAGCGGCCGTTGTCATCTCACTGGATTGGTTCAATGCGTTTCCTATTATTGAACTAGTACGTTCTCAGCGGCCGTTTTCATTTCGCAAGCTTGGTTCAATGCGTTTCCTATCTTTGAACTGTTACGTCCTAAGCGGCCGTTGTCATTTCGCTGGCTTGGTTCAATGCGTTTCCTATCTTTGAACTAGTACGTTCTCAGCGGCCGTTGTCATCTCGCTGGCTTGGTTCAATGCGTTTCCTATTTTTGTACTAGTACGTTCTCAGCGGCCGTTTTCATTTCGCAAGCTTGGTTCAATGCGTTTCCTATCCTTGAACTGTTTCGTGCTCAGCGGCCGCTGTCATCTCGCTGGCTTGGTTCAATGCGTTTCCTATCTTTGATCTATTACGTCCTCAGCGGCCGTTTTCATTTCGCAAGCTTTATTCAATGCGTTTCCTATCTTTGAACTAGTACGTCATCAGCGGCCGTTGCCACTTCGCTGGCTTTATTCAATGCGTTTCCTATCTTTGAACTAATACGTGCTCAGCGGCCGTAGCCACTTCGCATGATTTATTCAATGCGTTTCCTATCTTTGAACTAGTACGTTCTCAGCAGCCGTTGTTATCTCCCTGGCTTGGTTCAATGCGTTTCAGATATCTGAACCAGTACGTTTTCAGCGGCCGTTTTCATTTCGCAAACTTGGTTCAATGCGTTTCCTATCTTTGAACTATTACGTCCTCAGCGGCCGTTGTCATCTCGCTGGCTTGGTTCAATGCGTTTCCTATCTTTGATCTATTACGTCCTCAGCGGCTGTTTTCATTTCGCAAGCTTGGTTCAATGCGTTTCCTATCTTTATACTAGTACGTCCTCAGCGGCCGTTGCCATTTCCCAGGCTTTATTCAATGCGTTTCCTATCTTTGAACTAGTACGTTCTCAACAGCCGTTGTCATCTCGCTGGCTTGATTCAATGCGTTTCCTATCTTTGAACTAGTACGTTCTCAGCGGCCGTTGTCATTTCGCTGGCTTGGTTCAATGCGTTTCCTATCTTTGAACTAGTACGTTCACAGCGGCCGTTTTCATTTCGCAAGCTTGGTACAATGCGTTTCCTATCTTTGAACTAGTACGTTCTCAGCGGCCGTTTTCATTTCGCAAGCTTGGTTCAATGCGTTGCCTATCTTTATACTAGTACGTCCTCAGCGGCCGTTGCCACTTCGCAGGCTTTATTCAATGCGTTTCCTATCTTTGAACTAGTACGTTTTCAATGGCCGTTGTCATCTCGCTGGCTTGGTTCAATGCGTTTCCTATCTTTGATCTATTACGTCCTCAGCGGCCGTTTTCATTACGCAAGCTTGGTTCAATGCGTTTCCTATCTTTGAACTATTACGTCCTCAGCGGCCGTTGTCATCTTGCTGGCTTGGTTCAATGCGTTTCCTATCTTTGATCTATTACGTCCTCAGCGGCCGTTGTCATCTCGCTGGCTTGGTTCAACGCGTTTCCTATCTTTGATCTATTACGTCCTCAGCGGCCGTTTTCATTGTGCAAGCTTCGTTTAATGCGTTTCCTAACTTTGATCCAGTACGTTCTCAGGGGCCGTTTTCATTTCGCAAGCTTGGTTTAATGCGTTTCCTAACTTTGATCCAGTACGTTCTCAGGGGCCGTTTTCATTTCGCAAGCTTGGTTCAATGCGTTTCCTATCTTTGAACTGTTACGTTCTCAGTGGCCGTTGTCATCTCGCTGGCTTGGTTCAATGCGTTTCCTATCTTTGATCTATTACGTCCTCAGCAGCCGTTTTCATTTCGCAAGCTTGGTTCAATGCGTTTCCTATCATTGAACCAGTACGTTCTCAACTGCCGTTGTCATCTCGCTGGCTTGGTTCAATGCGTTTCCTATCTTTGAACTAGTACGTTCTGAGCGGCCGTTGTCATTTCGCTGGCTTGGTTCAATGCGTTTCCTATCTTTGAACTAGTACGTTCACAGCGGCCGTTTTCATTTCGCAAGCGTGATCCAATGCGTTTCCTATCTTTGAACTATTACGTCCTCAGCGGCCGTTTTCATTTCGCAAGCTTGGTTCAATGCGTTTCCTATCTTTGAACTAGTACGTTCTCAGCGGCCGTTTTCATTTCGCAAGCTTGGTTCAATGCATTTCTTATCTTTGAACTATTACATCGTCAGCGGCCGTTGTCATCTCGCTGGCTTGGTTCAATGCGTTTCCTATCTTTGAACTAGTACGTTCTCAGCGGCCGTTTTCATTTCGCAAGCTTGGTTCAATGCGTTTCCTATCTTTATACTAGTACGTCCTCAGCGGCCGTTGCCACTTCGCAGGCTTTATTCAATGCGTTTCCTATCTTTGAACTAGTATAATGGGCGTTTTCAAGTGATATGCCTCGAATATTGGATGAAGCTACGAATTGATCATACTTGTCCGTGCAAACTAGACACTGACTTATGGGTCGACTGATAACTAAATTTGTTCTACATGAGGCACAATAATATTCATCAAAAGGACCACACACAAAGCGGTGGTATGCGTCTAATCTTTCGGCTAAGTAAACGGGGTCAGATGCAGGGAATTGACAAACTGATTCATTAGTACACCATCTACAATAATAATGCTGATATAGTCTGTGGAAGTATCCAACAAAGCATACACATTTAACAGGATCATTTGGGGCCATGCTGCCTTTTATGTTCGACGCTTGAAATATAATAGAGTACCATCAAATAAATCATAGGCAAATTCAGAGTTACTGAGCGGCATGCTCTGGGCGCTTAATGAAGCATAAAAACGGTTATAGTTTTCAGTACAGGCAGCACATTGGGCAATGGGTCGACTAATAGTTAGTCTAGCCCCGCAAGAAGCACAAGAATGTTCTTCAAAGGGTCCATACACGAAACTGTGGTGTACGTCGAGTCTTCCTAATTGGCAACTAGGGTCGGGCCCTGGAAAACGGCAAACGGGTTGGCTGTAGCAATGTCTGCAGTAGTAACGAAGATACACTTTATGGAAAATTCCCGTAAAGCATATGCACTTAATATCGTCTGTGGGTACCATTTCAAAATTGTTTGAAAGAGGGTTTGCTAATGAAATTCACCAACAACATGAATATATATAGGAAACTGGTATTCTTCTAAATTTCGTCCTCGTTCGTCAATCCAAGTTAAGAATCGTTGAACTTCAAGGATGCATGGATCACACTGTCGAATTGGTCTTGTTTTCACAAGGGAAGTTTGACACTTGACACAGTATAGTTCGTCGTATTCAAGTCCGAAAATAGCAACATGTGAGATAGTTAGTTCGTATTGATTTTTCCTCACGGAATTTCGAATCTGATCGTAGCAAGAAGAACAAAGGCAATTGTTGTCCTCTCTTTCACGATAACCTATGAGTTGTATGCAGTAAATGAAATGTAGATGATCGGAATTAGTAGAGGGTATGGCCCTACGTATGCCGGGGCGAATACGTTGACGGTGCCAAAGCATCTGTAACCAGAAAAAATTATGTTATTTGTCATCCTGGATCCACGTGGGATAATTTTAACTTATCGATGTGGACTTTTCGTAATTTATTGCCCACAAGAATTTGAACATTATTACAGGGTAATACTTCAATTATTTCGAATGGTCCTGTGTATTGATCTGCGAATTTACCTTTCCGCGGTTCTTTTAATAAATATGCGAACATGCCAACTCGAAATTCTCGAGGATTGATATGTCTATCGTAATATCGTTTACTGATTTCTTTTGATCTTATGAGATTTTGACGAGCTTCTGCCTGTGTATCATATAATTTGTTAAATAAGTTTGTAATATAATCTTGATAAGTAGGTTCTAGATTTTCTTCTAAAGGAATAAATGCAGAGGGTAATCGAGCTAATTTCCCGAAAACTAATTCATATGGTGAGAATTTAGTGCCTTCATGCACACTTGTATTATAAGAGAACATAGCCATTGCTATATATTCATCCCAATTATCTTCTTTGTCAACCTGAGTTTTCAGGTATTCCATTAATACATGATGTGATCTTTCCAACGAGCCGTTAGACTGTGGATGATACGCGGTGGTTTTAAAATGTTGAATATTAAATTTCCTGGTAAGAGTACGCATGAGTGCTGATAGAAAGTTAGTGCCTTGATCTGTGAGGATAGCTTTAGGGGTTCCGTATATGCATATGAAATTTTTCATAAATGCATCGGCTATGGACATCGAAGTTGCTTCCCTTAATGGAACAGCAATAGAATATTTTGTTAATAAATCTTGCATAGTTAAAATATATTGATTTCCCGTTATCGTTATGGGAAGAGGTCCCATAATATCTAAAGATAATTTATCAAAAGCTGCGCCAGGAGTATCAGTAATAATCATTGGCTGTTTTGTTTTTACTCGCGTTAATTTCTTTAATTGGCACTGTTTGCACCTTTGAATAAAATCTTGTATATCTTTTTTCATAGTATTCCAAAAATAATGTGGTCTTAATCGATTGTACGTTTTCGTTACACCTTTATGACCACCATAAGCTGAGGCATGATTTTCGATAATTAAAGCTTCGCGCTCATTTTCTTCTGGCGTTCTTATTAAGTTTTTACATACTGTCACGAGGCAATTTGTACTATCGAGATATCTGGTTATTTGCTTGATAATATACGACCATGGTATGTCATCGAAACGATCGGTTTTACTGATACTAAAAG
The DNA here is from genome assembly GCA_928718305.1 of Tetramorium bicarinatum. Lineage (NCBI taxonomy): Eukaryota > Metazoa > Arthropoda > Insecta > Hymenoptera > Formicidae > Tetramorium > Tetramorium bicarinatum. The sequence continues at coordinate 9,033,011 of OV788321.1, forward strand.
AAGAGAGTTGTAATTCCGTTACGACATCTAATAATGACCGTAAACAATTTTTCAAAGTTCGAGATTCTAGTAAAGTATAATTATTATATTTGACAGGGATCGTTATAAGAGTTTTTGATTTAATTGACGTTACGTTTGCTCTTTCGTAACTAAGATTATTGTATTGTGGTAATAAACCGGCTTTAGAATATAGTTTTGCACCTTCATCAAATGGAGTTCCGTTTAGGTAAACAAATATAACATGATTGTCTTTACGGTTTAATAAATTTTCGCGGGTTTCTCTAACGATTATTTCGGGTAATTGAATCTCGTCTGGAATGTTAGGGGATCGTTCGTATGATACTGAAGTAGGAGCTATCAGCTCTTGATAATGTTCTTCAATTTCTTCATCTGAATCATCGCTTGTCACATATTCATCTCCAAGCGAATCGTGAATTTCTTCGATAGTTACTCTACTTGAACTTCGTAAAGGAGCCATTTCTATATAATCGTCATTATTACACGGTACCAATGCACGATTGGTAGGTCTTGCTGAAAATATAGATTCGTCGGATGAGCTATTGCCTTCAGCATCCAACAAAGGTAGTACAAAATTTTCCGGAGGATTTCTAGATAATGCATCTGCATTATTGTTTAAAGTTCCTTTTTTGTATTTAATTTCGTAATCATATTCTGCTAGTTTAGTACGCCATTTTCATAATCTTGAAGAGGGATCTTTAATAGAATGTAACCAAACAAGAGGCTTGTGATCTGTGACAATTGTGAACATCCGTCCATACAGGTACGGTCTAAAATGATTAACGCAGTAAACAATAGCTAAACATTCTTTCTCTATTGTTGAATAATTTTGTTCGGCTGAATTTAATATGCGAGAAGTAAAAGCGATAGGTAAGTCTTTACCTATAGGACCTTGACTAAGCACTCCGCCGACAGCATAACCAGATGCGTCAGTCGTAAGGACAAAAGGCTTGGTAAAGTCAGGATATTGAAGTATAGGATTAGAACATAGAGATAATTTTAAAGAAGTGAATGCATCTATCTGATTTTCTCGCCACAAAAATTGAACGTCTTTCTTAAGCAAGTCAGTAAGTGGTTTGGCGGTTTTTGAGAAATTGGGAATGAATCGTCGGTAATAACCGGCGAGACCTAGAAATTGTTTTATATTCTTAGGAGATTTAGGAGTAGGAAAGTCCATTATGGCTTTTATTTTACCAGGATCGGGTCTAACTCCGTTTGCTCCAATTATATGACCGAGGTACATGACTTCGCGTCGCAAAAATTCACATTTGTCAGGCTGTAGTTTTAAATTTGCGTTTCGTAAACGCTGCATCAATCGATTAAATTTTATTTCATGCTCTCTTAATGATTTCGCGTAGATGACTATATCATCCATATAGACAAAAAGTTCGTTACCTTGTAATCCCGATAAAACATTATCCATTAATCTTTGAAAAGTCGCGGGAGCATTTCTTAAACCGAAAGGCATACGTTTAAATTGATAATGACCATAGGGAGTCGAGAAAGCAGTTTTATGAGCATCTTTACTTGACATGGGAATTTGATGAAATCCGGAAGCAAGATCTAGGATAGAGAAATATTTGGCAGAACCTAATTGGTCTAGAATGTCAGTAATATTTGGAAGTGGATAGGCATCGCCTATTGTTTTTTCATTAAGTAGACGATAGTCAATGACCATACGCCATCGTTTGTTTCCATGAGAATCTGGTTTCTTGGGAACGATCCACAATGGAGAATTATATGGTGAAGTGGACTGCTCAATTAGATCATTAGATAATAGATCACAAACTTGTCGATCTATTTCTTCTTTGTGAATTGGAGGAAATCTATACTGCTTAGTGTGAATAGGTCTTTCATCGACCGTAGGAATAGAATGATCTGTGGCGTTCGTTGCTTCTAGATGATCACCAGGAAGATGAAATCTATCGTAGTGATTTTGTATCAAAGATCGAACATTATCAGCTTCTTCAGAGTTCAAATGTTCGAGTCGTAATAATTGAAAAATGGTTTGTACGCGATTACTCCGATCGTGTTCAAATGAATTATGAAAATATATAGGATTATCAAAATTAGCAGGAGAATCTCCAAGACTAATATCAAACTCCATTTTGATATTATCTATATCGCTAAATATACTAGTAAAAGGACCTCCAAGACTAACGTCAAGCTCCTTCTCAACGTTATCTATGATATTATTAGTAACATCTCCCAGACTAACATCAAGCTCTTCCTTGATATTATCTATAGTATTATTATTAAAAGTAACAGGGGCATCTCCAAGACTAATACCGAGCTCCTTCTCGATATCATCTATATTCTTAAAACTAACAGTATCTCCAAGACTAACGTTAAGCTCATTCCCAACGTTATCTATATTAAGACTAACAGTTTCTCCCAGACTAACATCAAGCTCCTTCTTGATATTATCTATATTATAACTAACAGTGATTTCTCCCAGACTAACGTTAAACTCATTTCCAACGTTATCTATATTACAGCTAAAGGGGATTTCAGGATTCAATGAACCAACAGGATTCAATAAAGTATCAAGATTCAGTGAGTTATCGACTACTGTGTGCCCTCGGGTCTCAGTAGTATGAAAAGAATTAACACCCATCGCTGGAAATTCACGAGGTTCCACGATATAAACTTCATCATTAAAACGTATGGATTTCTTAATTACCGATTGCCCTTGGGTCTCGGCAATGTGGGGGAGATTATTAACAAGAACGGGGGGTTTAAGATTCGGCGATATATCGCTTACTGAAGAAAGAGATTTGCTTTGTGTTGTTGAATGCCCTCGGGTTTCAACAACATGTTCCGTAAATGGAGTAACTGAATTAGAATCATCAAAATCGAAGTCCTGTAATTCCACGGAGGGAATTAGTATTTCTTGATCAACTTCAGAAGTATTAAAGATGGGTAAGTATGCCTTCCCATTTGAATTAGTAACTATAGCGTCTCCTAGATACACTTTATCAGGCATTGGGCAAAGAGGCAAGTATCCGACTCGTACCTCGGGATTTGTTACATTAACGTAAAAAGGCATTACCGATCTACCCTTGAGACTGACACTTTTTGGTTCGGCAAAAGGGATTTGAACATGATCGTAGCATAAGCATTTATCCTTATAGTTAATGCTGGCACATCTCCCTTCCAAGAAAGGATTTCCCAGTATTCCGTCATGAGGTAAATTAATGGAATCAGATAAAACATGAAACTGTGCCGGTTGTCCTAACAAAGAGATTTCGACAGACCCTAAGGTTGAAATGATTTCGGAAGAAAGACCTTTAAGAAGCAAAATATTATTAGTGTTGAAAGTGATATCATGATTTAAGAATCTTTCTTTAATAAGATTGAATCCAGATCCGGAATCAATCATGAAATTGCAATTTGTTTTTAAGTCTGAAGAAAAAAGAATAATAGAAGGTAATTTATTGGTATTCCCGCTCGCGTTCATTTTACAGGTTGATGGAGGGGAATCGGGGTTTGAGTTGCATTCGCAGGGTTGGATTGAATGTATTGTGGACGCCCTTGTTGTGTTTCGTTCCGTCGGGCGTCTATTATCGGAACGCCCGAGGAGTTTCCCGCATCATTGGGTTTGTAAGAAGTGGATGGTTGCGTCGTATTCTGTTCTAAAGATCTGCGATATGCGAGTTTACGACATTCACTCATGAAATGCCCGGGAGTTTTGCAATAGCGGCAAATTTTAGTTGCTGGATAATTCGGACCAGGTTGTCCGGGAACAAGAGGCTTTATGAAAGATTGTTGTGGATTCGGCGGAGGGCCTGTTCCACGAAAATTAGGGGTATATTGAAGAGTTTGCTGAGAGACATAGGGAGGATCGGATCGGACAGGACGATTAGCGACTGGCACCCGTTTACGCGAGGCTTCGGCTTCAAGAGTTTTAGAAAGTTGAATTGCGGCAACAATACAATCTTCGAATGTAAAGCATCGCTCTAATTTTACTCGAACTAAAAGATCAGAAGGTAATCCGTTAACAAAACTATTCATGGTGGCATTTTCGATGCTGGCTTTTGATTCTTCGTTAATATATCCTGTTATACTTGTTTCACCATCTATAATGGCGGTACGTAATTCTTGAACTCTGGCAATATAATCAAAGATGTTTTCATTTGGTTTCATAAAGATATTAGCCAGTTCGCCTCGATACTGATCCACCGATTTATTAGGACCGAAAATTTTCTTTAATCGGCGCGTTAATTCGAAAACACTATTGAATTCGACTCCTTCAATAGCTGAGTAAGCGTGTCCTTGTAGCTTATTAATTATTAATTGGACCAAATGAAATTCATGATACTGGGGAATAAGTTCCAAAGCTCTCTCGCAAATTTTACTGAAATGAAATACGGACATCTTATGGCCGTCGTATTTAGGAATTGTATCAATTGCATCTTTAAGGCGAATAGGAGAATTTCCTAACGCTGTTTCAGGGGAAGTATCTTGTTGAGACCGACCCAGATTGGGCACAGGGGAGGGGGAAGCATGCATGGTTTGCATATCATCGACTCGTTGGTTTAAAATTCTAACTTGCTCAGGAATTGAATTTAAATGTGATAATTGTTGAGTTAATCTCTCTAACAATTGATTATTAATCGTAGTTTCTGACTTCGCGGCTCTTTCGTATTCGAGTTGCTGTGCTTGGAGAGCTTCTGTTTGCTCTTTTAATCTCCTTTCTCTTTCTTCGAGTCTCTGATTGCAAATCTCTATTTCCTCTAAAGTAAGAGGTTTATCTGCTGTAGAACGTGTTTGAGGCATTATGTTAAATTACCTGAAAAGAAATTGAAATATTATACCGACTACTCCACACTCGTCCAAGAAGCGTTTAGATCTTTTTGGCAATATCCCACCGCTGCCACCAAAAAATGTTAATGTTACGAACTGCTGTTATGCCGCAACGTTATACTTCCACCTGCCCTACCTCGGTGGACAGTTGAAAGGCGCTCTCTATTTTTTATGGGCTACCTGCTTGGCCGGCAATACCCAGGGACGCCGAGAGCTAAGATCGTCGCTTCGAGGATCGAACGGGAATGTAATTCGGGATAATAAAATTAACACAACAATTAATAATAATATAATTTTAATTCGACATATCGTATATGAACGTGTGAAATATGATTATATAAGAACAAGCAATTATATGCGATTAGTATAGGATTAAAGATATTAGTCACGAGGTTTTGTGTATGCTCCTCTGAATAGAGCCTAGTCCGTTTTGTTGCGATATAGTTCAATTCTATTACCGATTAAGGTCGTAAATATATAGACTATGTTAATGATAGTAAAATAAAACGCATTAAAGATGGAATAAGGGAAAAGGTTAAAATAATAATATTTATTTATTTCAAGAAAAGGAAAGGAATTTTAATTATAATGATTCTTTATCAACCAACAATGATAGATAGACGTCACGTCACTCAGCTCAGGTACGGCCGAGGAAGCTCATAGGGCCTCAAATCATCAGAGTTGATTGTAAAGTTTGAATAAAAGTTATTTTCACGATTTCGAATTGAATTAATAAAGATTATCGTGTGACAAGCAGTACCAGTGTAACCATTTCAGATCACACAGCACTGCGGCATCGTTTGCGACCGGGCTAAGTCATCCAACCTCGGATAAGATTGGAGAAATCTCTTAAGGAGATCTTCGAATCGCAAATGTCAGCCGTCAGCGATAATATAGACTTGCAATAATTTAATCTCGACACTTGAATTTAATTAAGAAAACGAACGACTTATTGTGTGACAAGCAGCGGCGAAAAGAGTACGCAGCACTGCGGTATCATCTGCGGGAAGTCTCTCGAGAAATGAGGAAATATCGTAGGGATATTCTTCGATCGTAGAGTCAACCGTCACACAATAAGATGAATTATCTCGCAATTGTATAAAAATTCAATTGTCAACTCAGCACGTGAATGATCGTATTAAACGAAAGCATGTATTATCCTATCAGGACTCAACATAAAGGAGATCACTGAGAGGCTTGATTAACAATCACTTCACTGGCTGATCGGCAAAAGAATTCACTCCCGAAATTGTTTGAATTAATTATTTGCTTATAAAACACTTGATTTTTGAATTAAGACTGAATGGAATGGTTGCTGAAAAGGGTGACAGGAAAAACAATCATTGAATTAACTGTCTTAAAATCTATAAAATGTTAGTATTATAATATATTGGCATGCAGGAATAGATTAGGGATCGGTCTCGTAAGCTCAAATAGCTCTTATAAATTATAGATGCTGTTAGATGATTTTAGATAATGTGAAGCTCAACTTTATATTTATACGAAATAATCTTGTTAATTATTATAAATTATTAAAGAAAAGTTATTAACAATGTCTAAAATGATGTTACAACGGCTGTTGATAAATAATATTTAAGAATAATCAGTTGATTCTAAACTTGAGTTTTAACATTGACAGTATATCTATATATATGGGTACTCGTATATATAGATATAGTAGCTGCAGTAAATCAAATTAATTAAATAAAATTTGTTACGATTAGTTAGAGTTAGTTCTGCGGTTGAGGGATGATAATAGAAAGAAATAATACTTACTTAAATGAATCGGCAAAGTTATATTTTATTTTGGGCAGGAACCAGAATTACAAATTCGATGCTCCAGGCTGCAGTGGTACAGTTGAATACAAAATTAATGTAGAATCTTGATCGAGTTTTCACAATGATAGAATTTAAAGAAATAAAATAAAGAACGCAACTAAAATGCGCGAGGTTGAGAAAGTAATAATCGTGACGCGAATATACGTGAACAAATGTTATAACAAAATGTTAGCCGTAGTAAAAATACGCAAACTGATTTTGACGAAGTATACCTGAGTGGAAGTATAACTCCGGGCAAGATGCTAAGTGCAAACTAATATATAAAAAAAAAAACCACGAGATGAAAAAATTATAGCAAAAATGCACGCACTGAAATAATTAGCAAAATGAAAACTGCACTCTCGGGATCTAATAGCAAATGCGAAATGCACACGGAATCTAATAGCAAAATGCGGCGCGCTCCGGAATTTTGCGCCTTCTTATACTATGAGCTTGTAGGCCGCGGGGTGTGGAACGACAACGAGCTTGTAGGCCGCGGGGAGTGGAACGGATTCTCCCTTTGCGACAATGCCGCTATGATTTTGTAAGATGCTTAATACGAATATAATATTCTATCGAAAATCTTATTTTTCTTTTGTAATAATAAGAGAACGGTTACTTGTAAAAATATTTTTATAAGAGATCTTTTGTTCAGAAATTTTTCCTCTTTCAGGAGAAATTAAATTTATTTGAGAATTGTAAATTTTATGTTCTCTTATTGTTACATTACATAGTGAATATTCATTATATCCTTGATTGAGGGACTAAAAGAAAAGTTTTATTAATATTATTAGTTAATTATTCAATGGTTAATTTACTTTACGTTTCACATTTAATTGTTTGGTCATCCCTCGATCATTGATGAATATATATATATATATATATATATATATTTTGTGATTTTAATAACGATTCCTATTTTACTCTAATTATTAACGCTTGACCTCGACAATATTTCGATAATTAATTATAATAACAATATTTGTTGCAGGAACTTTTGGAGACCATGAAGAGGTGCGCTCTCGATAGAGTTATTAGTGAATTTAATTTGAAAGTTGTAGCTCTATTGTGTGAATTTTAAATTAGATTTATAAATTTTAAATGTTCTCACACATATATACATATGTGTGTATGTAATACATGTATGTCAAATGCTTGTTGAAGTGAAATTTTAATTAGTTAATACAATTACAACTGCTGAATATTATTACATTTAATATTACTATTCGTGTGCGCTCACACCTGGCGAATAGAATAGTTATTCTTTAAATTTATTAATATGTAATTACTGAGTTTTAATGATAATTAATGTATGTGAGTTTTATGGTAAATTAATTATTTCTTGTAAAATAAAATAAAAGATTTTAACTAAAATTAATTATGTGATTGCTTGCGCTCTTACTTTTACTTTTGATTAAACCTTTCCAAAGTAATAAATATTCATTCTTTCTATTTTTAATAATGATAAATGTAATTTTGACCTTTATTTGACATTGTGAAATTTGAATTGTTAATAAAAATGAAAGTTTAGTGATCTCAATAATTTTGATGATATAGTTAGTTGCGCTCTCGCTTCAGCTAACCATTGGCTCTTTTCAGAATCTCCAAATGTAGTCAAAAACAATTTTACTTAATATTTTAAATTATATATAGGTCTTATAATTACGACGGTAATAAACTATCTCTTTCTAACGCATAGTAAGAGGTATAACGGGATGTAATGCTGTATTAAACTATCCTTCTCTTACACATTGCAAAAGGTGGTCCTGTATTAAACTATCTCGCTCTTACACGTATGAGAGTACGAACGGGCCTTATTAAACTTTCTCTCTCTTACACATTGTAAAGCATATGGGGACATGGTCCTCTATTAAACTATCTCCTTCTTACTCATTGCCGAAATTTTATTCTTTAATAATTAATAACTTTTAAACGAAAAGACTTAGCGATCTGAAATTTGGTAAATGGATTATTGTTAATGTTATATATTGAAAAATGGATTTTTGCAATGCGCGATATTGTTAATTAGCAATTTGTTAACAACAGTTAATAATTTTTAATAGTCAATGTAATTGTTTATATACGTTAAATAATTTTTATAATTTTTAATAATATTCAGGGCCGTATTACAAGTATGTGGGGCCCTTTGTTAACCTGCTATTAATAATTATTTAAATAAATTAAACTTTGAACGTGTATAACTAGTGAACGCGTTGAGATATTGAAGCAGAGTAACTTGCATAGCATTCAGAACGTCTTAGAGAGTAAATGCGCGAAAGTAGTGAAAAATTTTGAATTGTTAATATTTCGGAAACGGTTATAGGTAGAGAGATAAAATTTTGATTTTTGGATTCGGGAGATTCTAATCTAGGTGTATACCGAGTTTCAGCCCAATCGGACCACATTTAAATTTCGGGTCCGCCATTTTTGATTTTCATATAGATTGGAATATCGACTTGAGATTTTACATACGGACTCTATAAAGGTAGGCTAAGGTCTGTTCAGAACCTCCGACCAATCAGAGAACGTTTCGGTTTATAATTTTTTATAAATTCAATTTTGAAGATTTTCAACTGAAATTTGGTATACTTGTTCCTTAGGGCGTAAGACATAATTTATAATTTTTTGGAAATGTTTTGTTGACTTTTATGGTCCGCCATTTTGTTTTTCCTAGGATGTTTAAACTAATATTTTCGTGTTCCCTGGGGTACAAATAAAGTGTTCCTTCAATTTGGAGAGAATTGACCCTAATTTTGAGGGTTTAAAGCCTGCTCGTTTCCTATTGGCTGATGGCCGTACGAGGAAAACGGTTGGTCGTAGAGATATGGGGTTTTTTGCGTTAAACTTGACTTTTGATATATAATGTAACCACGCAGTTTGATACTTGTCGGTTAACTAATTTCTAAGTTCTCGTATCCAAAATGTCAATTTTTGCTAAGAAAGAATTCGGATGAATTTGATTGGTTTAACATAATCCTTTGAAGTTATGCCAATAAATTTTTGATATTTTAATGAAAGAATTCAACTTAATATATTAAATAAAAGTTAGAATTTAAAATTATTGTTTGCCAATCCGATTTCTTTAACAATATATCATCAACACTTTTTGAATATAGCATGCAATACTAATAACTATAATGATTATATCAATATAACGCATTAATATATTTTGCGTCGTGTAAGAATATTATAAGGAATAAAAGAACGATAATTAATATAATATTAGAAATAATAGAACGATAATAATAATGATAGTAGCGATAACTTGTTGGTTGCGATAAAAATAGTATTGATTAATATGTGTGTAATAATTAATATTAAGAGTGCTATTATATTTACTCTCGATAGTGTCATTAAAGAATAATAAAAGAACGATAGTATTAGCTTGATTATTATTAATGCTTAAGGCATTTATACGAACCTTGGTAAGTGATAATATTTAAAACGAAATTTCCATGCTTAGTAATAGTAATAATAGTAATAGAGATAACAGTGATAATAATAATAATAATAATAATAATAATCCGAAATATGGATTTAAACTTAGCGTTACTTGAATTAAGCGTTATTTGCTTTATGTGAGATTGCAATAGTATGACTTACAATCAGTAGCAATATATAATTCTTATTTTATTTTATTTTATATTATATAATTTTTATTTTTATTTTTCAGTTATGCCAGAATTGGAATTCGAGATTAAAGAATATAGTTAAGAAAAGCGAAATTTTGTCGGGACGTAACAAAACGCATTGAACCAAGCCAGGGAGATGACAACGGCCGTTGAGAACGTACTAGTTCAAAGATAGGAAACGCATTGAACCAAGCTTGCGAAATGAAAACAGCCGCTGAGAACGTACTGGTTCAAAGATAGGAAACGCATTGAAACAAACCAGAGAACGGCCGTTGTCATCTCCCTGGAACGGTTCAATGCGTTTTGTTACGTCCCGACAAAATTTCGCTTTTCTTAACTATATTCTTTAATCTCGAATTCCAATTCTGGCATAACTGAAAAATAAAAATAAAAATTATATAATATAAAATAAAATAAAATAAGAATTATATATTGCTACTGATTGTAAGTCATACTATTGCAATCTCACATAAAGCAAATAACGCTTAATTCAAGTAACGCTAAGTTTAAATCCATATTTCGGATTATTATTATTATTATTATTATTATTATCACTGTTATCTCTATTACTATTATTACTATTACTAAGCATGGAAATTTCGTTTTAAATATTATCACTTACCAAGGTTCGTATAAATGCCTTAAGCATTAATAATAATCAAGCTAATACTATCGTTCTTTTATTATTCTTTAATGACACTATCGAGAGTAAATATAATAGCACTCTTAATATTAATTATTACACACATATTAATCAATACTATTTTTATCGCAACCAACAAGTTATCGCTACTATCATTATTATTATCGTTCTATTATTTCTAATATTATATTAATTATCGTTCTTTTATTCCTTATAATATTCTTACACGACGCAAAATATATTAATGCGTTATATTGATATAATCATTATAGTTATTAGTATTGCATGCTATATTCAAAAAGTGTTGATGATATATTGTTAAAGAAATCGGATTGGCAAACAATAATTTTAAATTCTAACTTTTATTTAATATATTAAGTTGAATTCTTTCATTAAAATATCAAAAATTTATTGGCATAACTTCAAAGGATTATGTTAAACCAATCAAATTCATCCGAATTCTTTCTTAGCAAAAATTGACATTTTGGATACGAGAACTTAGAAATTAGTTAACCGACAAGTATCAAACTGCGTGGTTACATTATATATCAAAAGTCAAGTTTAACGCAAAAAACCCCATATCTCTACGACCAACCGTTTTCCTCGTACGGCCATCAGCCAATAGGAAACGAGCAGGCTTTAAACCCTCAAAATTAGGGTCAATTCTCTCCAAATTGAAGGAACACTTTATTTGTACCCCAGGGAACACGAAAATATTAGTTTAAACATCCTAGGAAAAACAAAATGGCGGACCATAAAAGTCAACAAAACATTTCCAAAAAATTATAAATTATGTCTTACGCCCTAAGGAACAAGTATACCAAATTTCAGTTGAAAATCTTTAAAATTGAATTTATAAAAAATTATAAACCGAAACGTTCTCTGATTGGTCGGAGGTTCTGAACAGACCTTAGCCTACCTTTATAGAGTCCGTATGTAAAATCTCAAGTCGATATTCCAATCTATATGAAAATCAAAAATGGCGGACCCGAAATTTAAATGTGGTCCGATTGGGCTGAAACTCGGTATACACCTAGATTAGAATCTCCCGAATCCAAAAATCAAAATTTTATCTCTCTACCTATAACCGTTTCCGAAATATTAACAATTCAAAATTTTTCACTACTTTCGCGCATTTACTCTCTAAGACGTTCTGAATGCTATGCAAGTTACCCTGCTTCAATATCTCAACGCGTTCACTAGTTATACACGTTCAAAGTTTAATTTATTTAAATAATTATTAATAGCAGGTTAACAAAGGGCACATACTTGTAATACGGCCCTGAATATTATTAAAAATTATAAAAATTATTTAACGTATATAAACAATTACATTGACTATTAAAAATTATTAATTGTTGTTAACAAATTGCTAATTAACAATATCGCGCATTGCAAAAATCCATTTTTCAATATATAACATTAACAATAATCCATTTACCAAATTTCAGATCGCTAAGTCTTTTCGTTTAAAAGTTATTAATTATTAAAGAATAAAATTTCGGCAATGAGTTAGAAGGAGATAGTTTAATAGAGGACCATGTCCCCATATGCTTTACAATGTGTAAGAGAGAGAAAGTTTAATAAGGCCCGTTCGTACTCTCGTACTCTCATACGTGTAAGAGCGAGATAGTTTAATATAGGACCACCTTTTGCAATGTGTAAGAGAAGGATAGTTTAATACAGCATTACATCCCGTTATACCTCTTACTATGCGTTAAAAAGAGATAGTTTAATACCGTCGTAATTATAAGACCTATATATAATTTAAAATATTAAGTAAAACTGTTTTCGACTACATTTGGAGATTCTGAAAAGAGCCAATGGTTAGCTGAAGCGAGAGCGCAACTAACTATATCATCAAAATTATTGAGATCACTAAACTTTCATTTTTATTAACAATTCAAATTTCACAATGTCAAATAAAGGTCAAAATTACATTTATCATTATTAAAAATAGAAGGAATGAATATTTATTACTTTGGAAAGGTTTAATCAAAAGTAAAAGTAAGAGCGCAAGCAATGACATAATTAATTTTAGTTAAAATCTTTTATTTTATTTTACAAGAAATAATTAATTTACCATAAAACTCACATACATTAATTATCATTAAAACTCAGTAATTACATATTAATAAATTTAAAGAATAACTATTCTATTCGCCAGGTGTGAGCGCACACGAATAGTAATATTAAATGTAATAATATTCAGCAGTTGTAATTGTATTAACTAATTAAAATTTCACTTCAACAAGCATTTGACATACATGTATTACATACACACATATGTATATATGTGTGAGAACATTTAAAATTTATAAATCTAATTTAAAATTCACACAATAGAGCTACAACTTTCAAATTAAATTCACTAATAACTCTATCGAGAGCGCACCTCTTTATGGTCTCCAAAAGTTCCTGCAACAAATATTGTTATTATAATTAATTATCGAAATATTGTCGAGGTCAAGCGTTAATAATTAGAGTAAAATAGGAATCGTTATTAAAATCACAAAATATATATATATATATATATATATATATTCATCAATGATCCAGGGATGACCAAACAATTAAATGTGAAACGTAAAGTAAATTAACCATTGAATAATTAACTAATAATATTAATAAAACTTTTCTTTTAGTCCCTCAATCAAGGATAGAATAAATATTCACTATGTAATGTAACAATAAGAGAACATAAAATTTACAATTCTCAAATAAATTTAATTTCTCCTGAAAGAGGAAAAATTTCTGAACAAAAGATCTCTTATAAAAATATTTTTACAAGTAACCGTTCTCTTATTATTACAAAAGAAAAATAAGATTTTCGATTGAATATTATATTCGTATTAAGCATCTTACAAAATCATAGCGGCATTGTCGCAAAGGGAGAATCCGTTCCACTCCCCGCGGCCTCCAAGCTCGTTGTCGTTCCACACCCCGCGGCCTACAAGCTCATAGTATAAGAAGGCGCAAAATTCCGGAGCGCGCCGCATTTGTCGGAAGAAGTTTCTGTTATAGCATTCGCCGGAAGAGTTTTTCGTTATAGCATTCGCCGGAAGAGTTTTTCGTTATAGCATTCGCCAGAGAGTTTTTCGTTATAACATTTCGTTGAAAGTTTTTTTCATTATAGCATCGGTAATTTTTCATATATCAATTCAGTTTTAATATATAATATTCTTCCGCGGTGTCCGGAGTTATACTTCCAATCAGGTATACTTCGTCAAAATCAGTTTGCGTATTTTTACTACGGCTAACATTTTGTTATAACATTTGTTCACGTATATTCGCGTCACGATTATTACTTTCTCAACCTCGCGCATTTTAGTTGCGTTCTTTATTTTATTCTTTTAAATTCTATCATTGTGAAAACTTGATCAAGATTCTACATTAATATTGTATTCAACTGTACCACTGCAGCCTGGAGCATCGAATTTGTAATTCTGGTTCCTGCCCAAAATAAAATATAACTTTGCCGATTCATTTAAGTAAGTATTATTTCTTTCTATTATTATCCCTCAACCGCAGAGCTAACTTTAACTAATCGAAATAAATTTTATTTAATTAATTTGATTTACTGTAGCTACTATATCTATATATACGAGTACCCATATATATAGATATACTGTCAATGTTAAAACTCAAGTTCAGAATCAACTGTTTATTCTTAAATATTATTTATCAACAGCCTTTGTAACATCGTTTTAGACATTGTTATTAACTTTTCTTTAATAATTTATAATAATTAACAAGATTATTTCATATAAATATAAAGTTGAGATTCACATTATCTAAAATCATCTAACAGCACCTATAATTTATAAGAGCTATTTGAGCTTACGAGACCGATCCCTAATCTATTCCTGCATGCCAATATATTATAATACTAACATTTTATAGATTTTAAGACAGTTAATTCAATGATTGTTTTTCCTGTCACCCTTTTCAGCAACCATTCCATTCCGTCTTAATTCGAAAATCAAGTGTTTTATAAGTAAATAATTAATTCAAACAATTTCGGGAGTGAATTCTTTTGCCGATCAGCCAGTGAAGTGATTGTCAATCAAGCCTCTCAGTGATCTCCTATATGTTGAGTCCTGATAGGATAATACATGCTTTCGTTTAATACGATCATTCACGTGCTGAGTTGACAATTGAATTTTTATACAATTGCGAGATAATTCATCTTATTGTGTGACGGTTGACTCTACGATCGAAGAATATCCCTACGATATTTCCTCATTTCTCGAGAGACTTCCCACAGATGATACCGCAGTGCTGCGTGCTCTTTTCGCCGCTGCTTGTCACACAATAAGTCGTTCGTTTTCTTAATTAAATTCAAGTGTCGAGATTAAATTATTGCAAGTCTATATTATCGCTGACGGCTGACATTTGCGATTCGAAGATCTCCTTAAGAGATTTCTCCAATCTTATCCGAGGTTGGATGACTTAGCCCGGTCGCAAACGATGCCGCAGTGCTGTGTGATCTGAAATGGTTACACTGGTACTGCTTGTCACACGATAATCTTTATTAATTCAATTCGAAATCGTGAAAATAACTTTTATTCAAACTTTACAATCAACTCTGATGATTTGAGGCCCTATGAGCTTCCTCGGCCGTACCTGAGCTGAGTGACGTGACGTCTATCTATCATTGTTGGTTGATAAAGAATCATTATAATTAAAATTCCTTTCCTTTTCTTGAAATAAATAAATATTATTATTTTAACCTTTTCCCTTATTCCATCTTTAATGCGTTTTATTTTACTATCATTAACATAGTCTATATATTTACGACCTTAATCGGTAATAGAATTGAACTATATCGCAACAAAACGGACTAGGCTCTATTCAGAGGAGCATACACAAAACCTCGTGACTAATATCTTTAATCCTATACTAATCGCATATAATTGCTTGTTCTTATATAATCATATTTCACACGTTCATATACGATATGTCGAATTAAAATTATATTATTATTAATTGTTGTGTTAATTTTATTATCCCGAATTACATTCCCGTTCGATCCTCGAAGCGACGATCTTAGCTCTCGGCGTCCCTGGGTATTGCCGGCCAAGCAGGTAGCCCATAAAAAATAGAGAGCGCCTTTCAACTGTCCACCGAGGTAGGGCAGGTGGAAGTATAACGTTGCAGCATAACAGCAGTTCGTAACAGTTTCCTATTTTTGAACTAGCACGTTCTCAGGTGCCGTTGTCATTTCGCTGGCTTGGTTCAATGCGTTTCCTATCTCTGAACCAGTACGTTTTCAGCGGCCGTTTTCATTTCGCAAGCTTGGTTCAATGCGTTTCCTATCTTTGAACCAGTACGTTTTCATTTCGCAAGCTTGGTTCAATGCGTTTACTATCTTTGAACTAGTACGTTCTCAGCAGCCGTTGTTATCTCCCTGGCTTGGTTCAATGCGTTTCCTGTCTTTGAACTATTACGTCCTCAGCGGCCGTTTTCATTTCGCAAGTTTTATTCAATGCGTTTCCTATCTTTGAACTAGTACGTCCTCAGCGGCCGTTTTCATTTCGCAAGCTTGGTTCAATGCGTTTCCTATCTCTGAACTGTTACGTCCTCAGCGGCCGCTGTCATCTCGCTGGCTTGGTTCAATGCGTTTCCTATCTTTGATCTATTACGTCCTCAGCGGCCGTTTTCATTTCGCAAGCTTGGTTCAATGCGTTTACTATCTTTGAACTAGTACGTTCTCAGCAGCCGTTGTTATCTCCCTGGCTTGGTTCAATGCGTTTCCTATCTCTGAACCAGTACGTTTTCAGCGGCCGTTTTCATTTCGCTAGCTTGGTTCAATGCGTTTCCTATCTTTGAACTATTACGTCCTCAGCGGCCGTTGTCATCTCGCTGGCTTGGTTCAATGCGTTTCCTGTCTTTGAACTATTACGTCCTCAGCGGCCGTTTTCATTTCGCAAGTTTTATTCAATGCGTTTCCTATCTTTGAACTAGTACGTCCTCAGCGGCCGTTTTCATTTCGCAAGCTTGGTTCAATGCGTTTCCTATCTTTGAACTAGTACGTACACAGAGGCCGTTTTCATTTCGCAAGCTCGGTTCAATGCATTTCCTATCTTTTAACTATTACGTCCTCAGCGGCCGTTTTTATTTCGCAAGCTTGGTTCAATGCGTTTCCTATCTTTGAACTAGTACGTCCTCAGCGGCCGTTGCCACTTCGCAGGCTTTATTCAATGCGTTTCCTATCTTTGAACTAGTGCGTTCTCAACGGCCGTTGTCATCTCGCTGGCTTGGTTCTATGCGTTTCCTATTTTTGAACTAGTACGTTCTCAGCAGCCGTTGTTATCTCCCTGGCTTGGTTCAATGCGTTTCCTATCTTTGAACCAGTACGTTTTCATTTCGCAAGCTTGGTTCAATGCGTTTACTATCTTTGAACTAGTACGTTCTCAGCAGCCGTTGTTATCTCCCTGGCTTGGTTCAATGCGTTTCCTGTCTTTGAACTATTACGTCCTCAGCGGCCGTTTTCATTTCGCAAGTTTTATTCAATGCGTTTCCTATCTTTGAACTAGTACGTCCTCAGCGGCCGTTTTCATTTCGCAAGCTTGGTTCAATGCGTTTCCTATCTTTGAACTGTTACGTCCTCAGCGGCCGCTGTCATCTCGCTGGCTTGGTTCAATGCGTTTCCTATCTTTGATCTATTACGTCCTCAGCGGCCGTTTTCATTTCGCAAGCTTGGTTCAATGCGTTTACTATCTTTGAACTAGTACGTTCTCAGCAGCCGTTGTTATCTCCCTGGCTTGGTTCAATGCGTTTCCTATCTCTGAACCAGTACGTTTTCAGCGGCCGTTTTCATTTCGCTAGCTTGGTTCAATGCGTTTCCTATCTTTGAACTATTACGTCCTCAGCGGCCGTTGTCATCTCGCTGGCTTGGTTCAATGCGTTTCCTGTCTTTGAACTATTACGTCCTCAGCGGCCGTTTTCATTTCGCAAGTTTTATTCAATGCGTTTCCTATCTTTGAACTAGTACGTCCTCAGCGGCCGTTTTCATTTCGCAAGCTTGGTTCAATGCGTTTCCTATCTTTGAACTAGTACGTTCTCAATGGCCGTTGTCATCTCGCTGGCTTGGTTCAATGCGTTTCCTATCTTTGATCTATTACGTTCTCAGCGGCCGTTTTCATTTCGCAAGCTTGGTTCAATGCGTTTTCTATCTTTGAACTGTTACGTCTTAAGCGGCCGTAGTCATTTCGCTGGCTTGGTTCATTGCGTTTCTTATCTTTGATCTATTACGTCCTCAGCGGCCGTTTTCATTTTGCAAGCTCGGTTCAATGCGTTTCCTATCTTTGAACTATTACGTTCTCAGCGGCCGTTGTCATCTCGCTGGCTTGGTTCAATGCGTTTCCTATCTTGATCTATTACGTCTCAGCGGCCGTTGTCATGGCTTGGTTCAATGCGTTTCCTATTATTGAACTAGTACGTTCTCAGCGGCCGTTGCCACTTCGCAGGCTTGGTTCAATGCGTTTCCTATCTTTGAACTAGTGCGTTCTCAACGGACGTTGTCATCTCGCTGGCTTGGTTCTATGCGTTTCCTATCTTTGAACTAGTACGTTCTCAGCAGCCGTTGTTATCTCCCTGGCTTGGTTCAATGCGTTTCCTATCTCTGAACCAGTACGTTTTCAGCTGCCGTTTTCATTTCGCAAGCTTGGTTCAATGCGTTTCCTATCTTTGAACTATTACGTCCTCAGCGGCCGTTTTCATTACGCAAGCTTGGTTCAATGCGTTTACTATCTTTGAACTAGTACGTTCTCAGCAGCCGTTGTTATCTCCCTGGCTTGGTTCAATGCGTTTCGTGTCTTTGAACTAGTACGTCCTCAGCGGCCGTTTTCATTTCGCAAGCTTGGTTCAATGCGTTTCCTATCTTTGAACTAGTACGTTCTCAATGGCCGTTGTCATCTCGCTGGCTTGGTTCAATGCGTTTCCTATCTTTGATCTATTACGTCCTCAGCGGCCGTTTTCATTACGCAAGCTTGGTTCAATGCGTTTCCTATCTTTGAACTATTACGTCCTCAGCGGCCGTTGTCATCTTGCTGGCTTGGTTCAATGCGTTTCCTATCTTTGATCTATTACGTCCTCAGCGGCCGTTGTCATCTCGCTGGCTTGGTTCAATGCGTTTCCTATCTTTGATCTATTACGTCCTCAGCGGCCGTTTTCATCTCGCTGGCTTGGTTCAATGCGTTTCCTATTATTTAACTAGTACGTTCTCAGCGGCCGTTGCCACTTCGCAGGCTTTAATCAATGCGTTTCCTATCTTTGAACTAGTACGTTCTCAGCGGCCGTTGTCATTTCGCTGGCTTGGTTCTATGCGTTTCCTATCTTTGAACTAGTACGTTCTCAGCAGCCGTTGTTACATCGCTTGGTTCAATGCGTTTTTATCTTTGAACTATTACGTTCTCAGCGGCCGTTTTCATTTCGCAAGCTTGGTTCAATGCGTTTCCTATCTTTGAACTATTACGTCCTCAGCGGCCGTTTTCATTACGCAAGCTTGGTTCAATGCGTTTACTATCTTTGAACTAGTACGTTCTCAGCAGCCGTTGTTATCTCCCTGGCTTGGTTCAATGCGTTTCCTGTCTTTGAACTATTACGTCTTCAGCGGCCGTTTTCATTTCGCAAGTTTTATTCAATGCGTTTCCTATCTTTGAACTAGTACGTCCTCAGCGGCCGTTTTCATTTCGCAAGCTTGGTTCAATGCGTTTCTTATCTTTGAACTGTTACGTCCTCAGCGGCCGCTGTCATCTCGCTGGCTTGGTTCAATGCGTTTCCTATCTTTGATCTATTACGTCCTCAGCGGCCGTTTTCATTTCGCAAGCTTGGTTCAATGCGTTTACTATCTTTGAACTAGTACGTTCTCAGCAGCCGTTGTTATCTCCCTGGCTTGGTTCAATGCGTTTCCTATCTCTGAACCAGTACGTTTTCAGCGGCCGTTTTCATTTCGCTAGCTTGGTTCAATGCGTTTCCTATCTTTGAACTATTACGTCCTCAGCGGCCGTTGTCATCTCGCTGGCTTGGTTCAATGCGTTTCCTGTCTTTGAACTATTACGTCCTCAGCGGCCGTTTTCATTTCGCAAGTTTTATTCAATGCGTTTCCTATCTTTGAACTAGTACGTCCTCAGCGGCCGTTTTCATTTCGCAAGCTTGGTTAAATGCGTTTCCTATCTTTGAACTAGTACGTTCTCAATGGCCGTTGTCATCTCGCTGGCTTGGTTCAATGCGTTTCCTATCTTTGATCTATTACGTCCTCAGCGGCCGTTTTCATTACGCAAGCTTGGTTCAATGCGTTTCCTATCTTTGAACTATTACGTCCTCAGCGGCCGTTGTCATCTCGCTGGCTTGGTTCAATGCGTTTCCTATCTTTGATCTATTACGTCCTCAGCGGCCGTTGTCATCTCGCTGGCTTGGTTCAATGCGTTTCCTATCTTTGAACTAGTACTTTCTCAGCGGCCGTTGTCATCTCGCTGGCTTGGTTCAATGCGTTTCCTATTATTGAACTAGTACGTTCTCAGCGGCCGTTTTCATTTCGCAAGCTTGGTTCAATGCGTTTCCTATCTTTGAACTGTTACGTCCTCAGCGGCCGTTGTCATCTCGCTGGATTGATCCAATGCGTTTCCTATCTTTGAGCTATTACGTCCTCAGCGGCCGTTTTCATTTCGCAAGCTTGGTTCAATGCGTTTCCTATCTTTGAACAAGTACACATTCAGCGATCGTTGATTGATCGCTGGCTTTAAACTAGTACGTCTTCAGTGGCCTTTGTCATCTCGCAGGCTTGGTTCAATGCGTTTTTTATCTTTTTACTAGTACGTCCTCAGCAACCGTTGTCTTCTCGCAAGGTTGGTTCAATGCGTTTCCTATTTTTGAACTAGTACATCAACAGAGGCCATCGTCATTTTTCAGACTTGGTTCAATGCGTTTTCTATCTTTGAACTAGTAAGTCCTCAGCGGCAGTTGTCATCTCGCAGTCTTGTTTCAGTGCTTTTCCTATCTTTGAGCTAGTACCTATTCAGCGGTCGTTGATCGATCGCAGGATTTGTTCAATGAGTGCACTATCTTTGAACTAGTAAGTCCTCAGCGGCCATTGTCATCTCGCAGGCTTGGTAATTTGCGTTTCCTATCTTTAAACTAGTACGTCCTCACCGGCCGTTGTCGTCTCGTAGGCTTGTTCCTAACATGCCTTTCCTATCTTTGAACTTGTACGTCCTAAGCAGCCGTTGTCATCTCGCAGGCTTGGTTCAATGCGTTCACTATCATTGAACTAGTACGTCCTAAGCGGCCGTTGTCATCTCGCTGGCTTCTTTCATAGCGTTTCCTATCTTTAAACTTGTATGTCCTAAGCGGCCGTTTCATCTCGCAGGCTTGGGTTAATGCGTTTTTTATCTTTGAACTAGTACGTCCTCAGCGGCCGTTGTCATCTCGCAGTCTTGTTTAGTGCTTTTCCTATCTTTGAACTAGTACCTAGCGGTCGTTGATCGATCGCAGGATTTGTTCAATGAGTGCACTATTTTTGAACTAGTAGGTCCTAAGCGGCCATTGTCATCTCGCAGGCTTGGTAATTTGCGTTTCCTATTTTTAAACGTCCTCACCGGCCGTTGTCGTCTAGTAGGCTTGTTTTAATGCGTTTCCTAACTTTGAACTAATACCTATTCTGTGGACATTGTCGTCTTGTAGGCTTGTTTAAATGCGTTTCATATCTTTGAACTAGTACTTCCTCAGCTGCCGTTTTATCTCGCAGGCTTGTTTCAATGCGTTTCCTATCTTTGAACTAGTACTTCCTCAGCGTCCGTTGTCATATCGCAGACTTGGTTCAATGCGTTTCCTATCTTTGAACTAGTACGTTTTCAGCGGCCGTTGTCATCTCGCAGGCTTGGTTGATTGCGTTCCCTATCTTTGAATTAGTACGTCCTAAGCGGCCGTTGTCATCTCGATGGCGTGGTACATTGCGTTCCCTATGTTTGAACTAGTACGTCCTCAGCGGCCATTGTCATCTTGCAGGTTTGGTTCAATGCGTTTCCTATCTTTGAACTAGTACGTCCTCAGTGGCCGTTGTCATCTCGCAGGCTTGGTTCAATGCGTTTTCTATCTTTGAACTAGTACATTTACAGAGGCCGTCTTCATCTTTCAGGCTTGGTACATTGCGTTCTCAATCTTTTAACTAGTACGTCATCTGCGGCCGTTGTCATCTTGCAGGCTTGTTTCAATGCATTTTCTATTCTAGACTCCCTTATCCTTCCCTTATCTTTCTTCCTCCTGCGCCTCCCTCTCTTTTCTTACTATCTCTTCCCCTCTCCTTTCTCCATCTTCCCTCATCCTTTCTATCTCCTTCAAGTTCCATCCTTTCTTCTCATAATATTCTTTCCTCTCCTTCTTCCACTCTCCTACTGCTGATTCTCTCTTTGCTTTTTCCCTCATCTTCTACCAACACAGCCTGGCCAATTCCCCTCCTTTTCCTTCCTCCAGTCTCCTCTCATATTCCAATGCTATTAGACCCGCTCTTCCTCTCATCTTTTCTCTTTGAAATTCCTCCCTTACCAAGTAGCTTGGTGTACCCTTTCCCACTCCTGCTACCCATTGTAAAAATCTGTCCTTCACTTTCTCGACCTCTTCCCTCTCTTTCCACCCCCATATCTCCACTGCGTACCCCATCACCGCCCATATTAGTCTGTCAAACAGCCACATCCTTCTTGCCCAGTCCTTTCCGAATCTTCTTTTTCCTATCCCCCAAACCTCTCTCATCACCACCGCTCCTTTTCTCACCTTTTCCCTTATATGTTCCTTCTGACCTCCATTTGCCATCAACGTATATCATAAATAGTTAAATTTCTTCACTTCTTCTATCTTTTTTTTTCCATTTCCACTTTATTTTCTTCCTCCTCCTTTTCTGCATCTCATCATCTGCATTTCGTCTTTTCCACATTTACTTCCAGTCCCTTTCCATCCACATACCTCTCCAGTCTTTTTATCATTCTCTGCATCCCATTCTTCTCCTCTGCCATAACCACCACATCATCTGCGTACGCCAAAAAGTAAATTTTCCTTTCTTTTACTTCTATTCTTCCCCATTTTTTCTCCTCTAACGTCTCATCCATGTCCGCTATCATCAGGGTGAATAAGCAAGGGCTCAAAGGGCACCCTTGTCTCACTCCTCTCTCCGTCCAAAATCTTCCCCCTTCCTTTTCTCCCACTCTCGCTCTGCCCATCGTCTCCTCCAACACCTCCTCACATCTTGCCACCAGCCCCTCTCTCACTCCTCTTTTTCTCATACTCTCCACCAGTATCCCCCTGTCCACCGAGTCAAACGCCGCCTTTATATCTATGAACATGGCCATCATTTTTCCACTCCCTTCTGCCATCCTCTTGTTTATCATGTAGTTTAATACATATATCTGGTCTATTATCCCCATCCCTTTCCTGAAACCCGTTTGACTCGGTGGCAGTATCCCTTTTCTCTCTATCTCCTCTCTTAGTCTCTCCGCCAGTATTGCTGCGTATATCTTATTTGCGTCAGCGTTACTCCTCTATAATCTTCCACCCTTCCTCCTTTCCCTTTCTTCAATATCGGTACTACCACTCCTTCTCTCCAGTCCTCTTTCCGTCCCTCTCCTTTCCTTACTCTGTTACATATCTGCCACAGCCACTCTCTCACCTCCTTTCCTCCATACTTCCACACTTCACTTCCTATACCATCCCCACCAGCCGCCTTTCCTTCTTTTAGTTTCTTTATAGCTCTCTCCATTTCCTCTTTGCTTATCTCCTCCTCCTCCGTCACCCCTCTCTCTACCTTTTCTCTTTCCCTTCTTACCCTCCAATTCACACCACCCAGTAGTTCCTTAAAATATTTTTCCCATTCTTCCATCTCTATTCCTTGTCCCATCCCTCCTCTCCTCCTTCCCTTTCTCTCCCCTCTCACCGCCTTCCACACTTCCCTCTCTGTTTTCACCTTTTCTATTTCTCTTTCCCATCTTTCTCCCTCCTCCCTCCTTTTCTTCTCACACTATTCTGTATTTCCTCTTCGCTTCTTTATATTTCTCTCCTTCTCCTCCTTGCCTCTTCCATCTTTTTAGTTCCTTTTTCACCTCTCGTTTTTTCTTTCTACATTCTTCATCCCACCATCTTTTCTTCTTTACCTTCAACTCTTTCTCCACTCTTTTCACCACTTCCCCTACTCTCTCCTTTAGCTTCTCCCATTCTTCTTCTTCCTCCTTTAATTCCTTCTCCTTCCTCTCAAAGTATTCCTCAAATCTTTTTCTTCCCTCCTCCGTCCACACTCCCTTTCCTCCTTTTTTCTTTTTTCATCCTTTCCTTTATTCTCTTTTCTCTTTCCCTTCTACCCACACCGTTAACGGTTGGTGATCTGAGTCAATCCTTTACTCCACCCTCATCCTTTTCACTCCCTCTCTTGTCTCCTCATTTCCCAACACGTAGTCGATGACCGTTCCATTCTTCCCTCCTGTATATGTCCACTCTCCCTCTTCATCATTTTCCATATTTCCATTCTTTATCGACCACCCCAGTTCCTATAAAACGCCACATTATTTTCTACCATCCCCATTTATCCTCCTGTCTCTCGACCTCCTTCCTTCTTTCTCCTCCCCCTCCTCACTCCTCTCGCCCACTTTTCCCCCTTCCCTTCCTGTTCTCGCATTTAAATCTCCTCCTATTAATACTCTCACCCCTTCCTTCTTATTTTCCATCCACTCTCTTAATTTTTCCATCTTCCGATCTATATCTTTGTTTACATATACTCCCACTATCCTCCACCACTTTCCCTCATTATCCCTCATTATATATTCCCTCAAAATTCATTTCTTTCATCATTATTTCCTCCTCTCTCCCCTCCCTTCCCTCTCTCTCTCCCCTCACCTCTATCTCCTCTTTCCTTCCCATCACCATTCCTCCCATCGCCCTTCCCTTCCTATTCTTTCTTCCCGCTTCTTGCACTTCCCAAACAAACCCTTTTGGCATCCTTCTCTTTATCCTCCTCTCCCACTCTTTCTCCTGCACCCACGTTTCTTAAAATCATCACATCCCACTCTTCCAATTTCTCCCAAAACTCTTTATCTTTATTTTCCAACCCTGTCACATTCCAAAAACCTGTTTTATATCCCTCCTCTTCTCTCTTCCTCTCCTCCACCTTCCTTTTCTTCTTATTATTATCTCTCTTCTTCTTACCTTTCTTCTCCTCCTCGCCAGGTTTCCCTAGGCGAAAACCTTCTCCGTTCTTTCCCCTCCTTCCACCCTTTCCTCTCTTTCTCTTTTTTTCACCTCTTTTCCATCACTCGTCCTCCATCTTTCTCTTCCCTCGTCCCACAGCCATAGCCTTCCCTCTACCCACATCTTCATATATCCCACTCTTACTCTCATCCCCTCTCTCCTTCTTTCTGCTTCTTTCCTTATCATCCTTCTATTCTTCTCTCCTTTTCCGTCAGATCGTCCGTTATCCACTCTCTTCTATCTCTTAGCCTTCTCTTTCCCTTCATCACTTCCACTTTCTCCTCCACACTCGTAAACCTTTCTCCTCCACACCATTTCTTTTTCTTCTCCGTTCTTCCTCCCTATCCTCCGTATCGTCTCTATCTTCACTAACGGCCCCGTTTCTTTTATAATCTCTTCCACCTCTTCTTTCAGACCTTCTCCTCCCTCTTTCTTTGCCTCTACTTCTCTTATTATCACATTTCTTTTCCTCTCTTCTCTTCTTTTCATCTCTCCCTCCATCTCCAGTCTCTTCATTCTTCCCTCCATGTCCTCCCACTTTTCTCCCAACTTCTTCTCTTCTTCTCCTCTTTCTCTCTCTTTTTTTCCTTTTCCCTTTTTCCTTCCTTCCCACTCCTCCAACTTTTTCTCCATTTCGCTCAGCCTTCTTTTCAATCCTTCTTTCTCTTTCTCCCACTCTTTCCTCATTTCTTCCATCCATTTCTTCATCTCCTCTTTCCCTTCCTTCAATATTTTCATTTCTCTCATTATTTCATTAAATCCCGTTTTTATCTCTCTTATTACTTCTTTCCACCTCCCCTCCTCTGTCTCCACCGGTGATCTTGCCGGTGATCTTGTCGGAGATCTTGCCACTCTTGTGCTTCTCTTAAAAGCTTCTATCTCCTTCCCCTCCATCTCCTCCTCTTGTATCCCTTTCCTTTTTTCTCCTCTTTTAATAAAGTCCACTATCGGTAAGCTGTCTTCTGTCGGTGATCTGTCTCTTATCATGTTTTCAAATTTCGTTGGCCTTCCCACCTTCTTCCTGCCTTCTTCCCTCCCCTCTTCTTCCTTCCCTTTTACAACTCTCTTGTCCATCATCTTATCACTCTTTTGCTTACTTACTTACTTCTTTTCTGCACTTTCTCACCCTCCCACACTTTCTACACCTTCCTCTACTCCGTCCGCTCTGTTACCTGTCTTCTCTATAACGTTACTCTATGCTCCTTCCCGCCGCTCCTAACCTACACTCTCCGCCTGTCTAATTCCCGCTCTATCTTATTCCTCCCTCACTGCCGCTCTACTCCTCCACTTTCACTGCTTCACGCGACCCTTCGCTACCTACTCCACCTCTCTGTACCTTCACCCTTTCTCTCCTTTTCTCCCTACACGTTCTCACACTCACTTCTTGTCTCACACACACAACACTCGCTCTCACCACCGGAAACGGAAGTCATATGGATATTACTTTAAATAACAAATACTTTATACTTATCACGTACACAACTTATATTGTAACTTTATAAACGTAACGGTGTTAACACATTAAAAGTATACCATAAATTATATTCCAACGGAATACAGAGAAAACAGATATACGAAAGTAGGAACGTAACAAATGCCAATATGTTACCAAGCAAAATACACAATTATTCACGCTCATCCTGTTTTTCTTTAGTAATGTCTTGTAGAAATTTCAATAACAGCATATTCTGTTTGTTTTTATTAAATGTGAGCAATATTTGTTTTATATATATAAACATACCATCCAATGCATCTATTTCAGGTGGCTTTGGAAGGTTTATCGCAGGCATGTCTTTTTTACAAACTGCTTCAACTATACGACTCATTGATATACTTAAATCATCTTTGGTTTTAGGTCAACGTTTAGCAGGGGATTCATCTGAAAAAACAGTGTTTGCATGTGTCTTTAATGCATATGAATTAACAACACATTTTATGATACACTCGGTCGGATCAGCAAATATAGAGCAGCTATTATCAGCTATTATAGAGCAAATACGTCATATGTTCTATAATAATAGTAATACCTTGATTAAATTCTTCGCTGTTGTTTGCGCTAGTTTCTTCAACAAAAGTGTTGTTGGACTCACGAATTGGAACCGTAAGATTAGAAATGGACCTGTACAATAAGACATGTTTCGAAGTAGTCATCATAATATTTATGATATATATATTAGACTGTTTAAAAAAAAATCGAAATTTTTTTTCTTAATTACATCGAAAATATTGTTGGAAATGGCGAAAAAAAAATACTGTGAAAGTTAGAGCTCTTAATATTAATATTAAGAAGTGCCGCATTGTAAATTTCAATTTCCCATTTAAATAACATGTGAACAACGTTCTCTTGGACTTTGGAATTTTGTAACTCACGTTAGGGAAAATATTTTGAAATGATCAAAACATACTCTTGTAGAAAATTTAACGCTCTACAAAAAAGGTCTGTTACAATTTTTTAATATATTTATTTTTTCAAAAGTTATTTAACGTTAAAGTTGGATTGATATTAAATTTTTGCATTTTTCTAATTTTCCGACACAACCATCAACTTTATAAGAAAATTGCATAGGACATTTTTTGTAGAGCATTTCATTTCCTATAACTTATCTTCCAAAAAGTTTTTGATATTTTTTACAGGTCGTAAGTTATTTGCAAAAAACTAAAAAAATTTTAATAAAGTTTTACTGCTTAAAATTAATCATGATACTTAAATAAATAAATTTTTAACCTAAAAATTGATTGTTTATTATAAATTAATCAATAACTGAAAAAGTATGTTTTTTTTTAACAAATAATGCCGAATTTATATTATTTGATTCTTGGAAATCATTTCAAGGTCAAGACGACCAATTCTCAAACGCAAATAAAAACATTTCATATATATTAATAATATATATAAATCGGTATTATTTGTTAAAAAAAACAAATACTTTTTCAGTTATTGATTAAATTATAATAAACAATCAATTTTTAGGTTGAAAATTTATTTATTTAAGTATCATGATTAATTTTAAGCAGTAAAATGACAACTTTATTAAAATTTTTTTAGTTTTTTGCAAATAACTTATAACCTGTAAAAAATATCGAAAACTTTTTGGAAGATAAGTTATAGGAAATGAAATGCTCTACAAAAAATGTCCTATGAAGTTTTCTCATAAAGTTGATGGTTGCGTCGGAAAATTAGAAAAATGCAAAAATGTAATATCAATCCAACTTTAACGTTAAATAACTTTTGAAAAAATAATATATCAAAAAATTGTAAGAGACCTTTTTTGTAGAGCGTTAAATTTTCTACAAGAGTATGTTTTGATCATTTCAAAATATTTTCCCTAACGTGAGTTACAAAATTCCAAAATCCAAGAGAACGTTGTTCCCATGTTATTTAAATGGGAAATTGAAATTTACAATGCGGCACCTCTTAATATTAATATTAAGAGTTCTAACTTTCACAGCATTTTTTTTTCACCATTTCCAACAATATTTTTGATATAATTAAGAAAAAAAAATTTATCGATTTTTTTGAAACAGTTTAATATATATATATATATATATATACATATATGTATATATATATATATATACATATATGTATATATATATACATATATATATACAGGGTGAATTTTAATGGTTTGAACAACCTTTTACCATGAGAGCTAGGTTATCGACTCTACTATACACACATTTATATCACACATTAGGCATTTAGTATACACAAACGGTCATTATAAATATGTACGTGTTGTAGAATCGGTAACCCAGCTCTCATGGTAAAAAGCTGTTCCAACCATTAAAATTCACCCTGTATATATATATATATATATATATATATATATATATATATATATAAAATTGTGTGTGTGTGTGTGTGTGTGTGTGTGTGTGTGTGTGTGTGTGTGTGTGCGTGCGCGTGCGCGTGTGCGTATGTGTGTGTTCGTATATATATATATATATGTATATACATATAAATGTATAAGTAAATTTGATTACTCTCAAATTTCAGACTTTTCCAATTATATATACTATTATGGAAAAACGTACTGCTGAAAATTATATGGAAATATTAAAAGAAATTATACAGACTATACATATAAGATCCGATATAGTAATATCTAATTTCGAGAAAGCAGAAAGAAAAGCGTTTGAGACAGTTTTTCCTAACGCTAAACTCATTGGTTGCTATTTCCATTATAGTCAGGTATTAAAAAATATAATTACACATAATAACAAACATGAAGCGTACATCGATTTTCTTCTCATGTTCGGTTCTTTTACAGGCGTTAGTACGTAATGCAGAGAAATATGGAATCCTGAAAAGAGAACAGAAAGAGTTAGGCTGGGGCTTAACAAAATTATTAATATCTCTGGCTTTATTGCCAGAGTCATTAATAGAAGAAGGATTCGAATTGATAGCCAATGTCATCTTCTCGGTAAAAAGTTTTTCATATAAAAACAGATATAAATTTATTTAAACATGTTCACACAACACACATATATGAACAATTTTTTACGGTGTTCCAAGATTGTAAACGTTTACAACCAATTTTAAAGTATTACAGAGACACTTGGCTTAAAGGGTTTAAGCTCAGTTCATTCTGTGTATTTAAAGAAATACACAGAACGAACAATGTCTCAGAGAGACACAATCGGGAACTGCGAGAGACTCTGAAAAAACATTCCACGGTTGTGGAATTTTTAGGTACGTCTCAGACAAAATAAAGAAAGATATCATGTTTCATTCAATACGAGTTTATATCATTATAATATGTTTAGAAAAATGCATACAAGAAATGCGTGCGCACATGCTGTTCAGATTTCATTTACGTTATGATCAGAAGAATGTTTCCATTAATAAAATTATATATACATATTTATTACATACACACAAGTCATGAAGATTCACAAATATTTATATATTATTTGTATTCATCTTGTGCTTATAACATAATGATTTAATTAAATTTCAAATTGGAGTTTTAACATGATATCACATATTATAATGAAATGTAATCATCACGAATTTCTAATTTAATGTTATTTACAGCTTACCTTACTGAGCATCAAAGAAGTATCAAGAGCTTGATGCAACATCCAAAATTCTGGGTGAGGTCGGTGCGTGAATCTACACTAAACAAAGAAAATAAGTTAAAGAAAATATAGGAGGACATAGAAAGAAATATGAACGAATTAGATTTACTGTATTTTTGTTTTCTGCGCTTCTTTCATCTCGCACAGGTTTCATTCTTCCGTTGACCAATTAATTCCATTCCGAAGATCGCCGATGCCTGAAATGTCATTTATAACAGTGTGAATGACGTTTATTTAAGCGTGTCACAACTGGAGGAAAAATTAATATTGTATGAAACATTTTTTTCATTTTGTTAATCTCGAAGCAATTTATGTTTTTACGTATATGTGTATAATCTAGATTAGTGTCAATTTATTTTAATAAATCTGCAAGTATAACCACCTTCATCTTTAATTTTGTTGAATTTTACAAAATCTGTTATACTGCAAAATATATTATATAGCGTTATACTGCAAATTTATTTTATTTTATTTTAATTTATTAAGTGCCGCTCTGTACTTACTTTTATCATTTTACACTCGCACCGCATATGTCAAAAAGATTTTCGCTAATTGACAGATTACCACTAAAACAGTGTTTCTAATACACAAAAATTAAAATGTAGTGCCTCTCGTGAGTATCAACCTCATTCCCTCTTTTTTTGAGGAAAATGTCGTATAACCGACAATTTCCCGAAAAATGGCGGAGATAGTGTTAGTACCAACGAAAATCTCTAGATAGTTCAGATTAAATTTCTGTGGGTTAATCTCACTGAATAAGTAGTAATACATTTGGTTAGCCGAAACCTTTTTTGATATGTTTTGACATATGGGTGTTTTGACATAAGGATATTCAGACTTGATGCTATAGAATAATAGAATATTATAATTAAGAATAAAACTTATTACAATAGATTAATTTTTTTCCTGACAAATCGACTTATCTTAATCAAAATTATGAAGAGGTCGCAGTGAAAAATATTTGGCACGAAATAAATAGGTTTATAAAATGTTTATTTATTTATTATTAATTTAAAATAAGCTAAGTCAATTTGTCGGGAGAAATAAAATCCATAAATATGTTATAATACACTTTATTCTTATTTTAATATTCCATTATTCTATAATGTCAAAGGCTTGTGCACGCACATGCATACTTATAAATATCATAAGTTGACTCTGCATATATGTGCAATATTAAATTTTGTTTTGTGATATAATAAACATAATTCACTGTTGCGGCAACATTCTACATATTATTGGAATCAATTTGTCGTCAACTAGAAAGTGAAACCTGTGCGAGATGATGGAATGATAAAAAGAAGAATAGAAGACTAGAAGATTAATATAAACTAGAGAAATATCAGATAAGTAGCTAATATTCTCATTAAATGAAAGATTCTATACCCATTTTTACTTATTTGCATATTTTTATGTTGGACCGATTTTTTCCTCCAATTAACTTTTTTGTTCCAGATTCAGGATTGGAATGCTTCTCCGTTATCGAAACCGCGATATTGTACCATAATCACATAACTATCATGTGATTCCAATAAAATGTTGATCTACTTTAACACATTGTACGGAGACACGTAGAGAGGAGGAGCGCTTTTGTAGGAAAACGTGAAAAAAACCAAGGAATCTCACAAGACTTTTAAACGATAACGTAGATTAAAAAAAGAGTATCATAATATTTATATATTTATTTCTTTGTCTCCAACAAGTTCTCTTAATTTATTTTAAATGATCAGTAAATATAAATTCTCTATATTTGTTTCGATTTCTTTCCAAATTTTTGTTATTTCAGCCTCTTTAGCTCTTGAGGATTTACGCTCCAATCTCGTCCAGAATTTCGAGTGGCTCTCAAAACTTCGAATGGTTTCTTAGTGATCAGTGAGGTAAGCTGTAAGAAATATTAGATTTTGAGAAGTATTCATATATACTCCACTAAAAAATATTTGCAATAGGGTATGCCTAAAAATTCAACAATCGTTGAATGTTTTTTTAAATTTCCTTTTAATTCTCGATTGTGACTTTCAAAAATATTATTGGTCTCGGGCATTTCTTGAAAGACACAGAAAGGACCGGGCTTAAACCCATTCAATCATGTATCTTTGTAGTAGTTTATAAATTTTTGCCATTGTTTGCAGTCCTCAAAACTAATCTTTTTGATCAAGTAAAAATCTACTATTAAATTTTCAGGGAGGAGTGCCAAACTTATGAGCAACTTTGTTGCATCCCAACCGAATTCTTTAGAAGATTGTGCTTTTCTGCATTGTCTACCAATGTTTATAATAAGAAATTAATATAATTAGGAAAATTGGCATTACATTTTATGCTTATTATTATCTATATTATTACTTTGCATTACCTGACTGTAATGGAAAAAACAGCCAATAACTTTAACGCAGGGAAAAACTATTTTTAACGCTTTCAGCTTTTTCGAAGTCGCATATTGCTGTATCAGGTCGTAGTTTAATAATATTTTCAACTTTGTTTAACACAGCAACATAATTTTGTGTTTTGCGTCCTTCCATTATTGCGTAGACAATTGGACATGTCTGAAAGAGTAAAGTTTAAAATAGCTTGAAAATACTTTCTGTAATTAAATAAATATGCATTAATTGTATATAATGAAATAATGAAGTAATTTATTCATACTCTATTATTATGTCTTATTATAATTGGCCACAATTGACAATTATTATTTTTTAATTGGGGTACAATGGCAAAAGTACCATCTATGAAAATTGTTACATTTCCATTATTTGTAACTTTCTTTGCTAATGATTTATCAATAAAGCTAACGGCTTCAGTATTGTCATCTTTAACGACAAAGTCAACAATGAAAAAGTGCGTTGCATCCAGCATTAATAATTTCTTCTATTCTTTGTTTTGTAAGACGCAATGTAGACTGTTTAAGTCCTTTGGAACCAATCCAAGATTTTTTTTTAAACGTTCAATGGACTTTTCCACGTTCGTTATAGTTGTTAAGTCCAACAAGTCATCGTGTCTAAATATACAAATTATAAATAGTAGTTGTCTTAATAACAGCATTTACTACTTTATACTTTATCGTTTCTTACTCACTTTGAAATTATTCTTTTTTTTTATTCTTCTTGTTGGCTCGAATGTCTGTGACGCTTCAATTTCTTTTTTAATTGCAATGAGATTGAGTATAGGTTTAGCATAACCCTTATGATTCCCGTTTAAAATATATTTCCCATTTTTTTTCAATAATTTTGCATTACATTGTACATCTTTCTTCTACGGAAACTACATTCATAATATCTGCAAGAAAATTCCTCATCATTAAATACATGTAATGTAATGCGCTAATAGAAGTACGATAACATATAAACTAAAACAATTATTAATTTATAAGATGCGTGCGTGCGTGCGTGCGTGCGTGCGTGCGTGCGTGCGTGCATGCGTGCGTGCGTATTTTATTTCAATCTTCTTAATGTGTAATATAATAATACGTAATGTCAGTTTGTCTATGCCTTTCATATTTATGTAGAATTAATTATTTTCTTTCTTTTTCTTACATTTCGGCTGTTGAATGTGCTTTAGATTTCCCATTTTCTGCCTTATCGAAAATGTGATTATTTCTTTTCTCCCACCATATACAGGGTGTTAACAAATCATCGCATTGGCTATATACCGTCGGGTAGTGCGTAAAAATCTAAGAAAAATGCCGTTTGTTTCAAGTCGATCTGATTATTTCCGAGTAATAATTATTGAAAATAGCGCGTGAGGGGGTCAATAAGCGCGCGAGTCCAACGGAAAGTAAGAGAGGCGCGCGCGGTGGGCACGCGTAGGCGTCCGCGCGCACTAGCGTCTACGGCCTCCCACGCGTGTCCACCGCGCGCGCCTCTTTTACTTTCCGTTGGACTCGCGCGCTTATTAACCATCGCGCGTTATTTTCAATAATTAATTACTCAGGACCTAAAGATCAGATCGACTTAAAATAAACGGCATTTTTGTTAGATTTTCACGCGCTACCCGACGGCATATAGCCAATGCGATGATTTGTTAACACCCTGTATATAAAATTTACGTGTTTTAACGTGAGGCCCGTGGGGGGTAGAATCCTCACTTTTTCTTTCAAAGAGAATGCGCAGACGGATCGCACATACGCATCGTGAACATAGTGCATTGTTAGACGAAGAAAACAATATCGTCTGCACCGTGATGTTTTCGTTCGCCCGCTTACGGGGACTGGCAATATAGGAATATTACATATATGGTGTAACCCTGCGTCCTTACGCCGTTTTATAGCCAATCAAAATTGGATGGAGTTTAACTTTTTCCGCGTGGCGGAAGATTTGATTAGCTACCAGTTGGCTACGAGCCAACTTTCGCCGCGCGGCAATCGTTTCTGCGTCCAGTGTGCAGGAGCCATTACACCTTGTTGTGTAGACGAGTCTTTATACGACAAGAAGCGTTATATCATTCACTACCATAATCTGTAACCAGGTCTTCTTCTTCTTTCGTTGAATTAGCTCTCGAGTCCCAAGCACGGACTCGATATGGCCATGTACGCCAAACGGACTGGTTGTCCAGAGAGGCGGATAATAATAGTTTGAGTACTTAAACTGCCGCATAGAGGCGGGAGAGGCAGAATAGGTGGGGAATTCAAATAAGTTGACCGATAGATGAAAAGAAAGCAATAAGGAGACGACATAATTTAGGAGTAGGTTTCCTTAGATAGTAGAATAAGTCAAATGGACGTTGACGAAAAGTGTCAGAAATATATGTAACCAATTTGACGGCTTTATCAGCATAGTCGTTGTAGCGAAAAATTACATGATTGATATCTTGTATCGCTTCGCCGCAGGGACAAGCGGCCGAATCCACTATATTCTTTCTGTGCAAGCTGTAATTTAAATTATATATATATTGCTTCTTATCCAGTTAACGAGCACAATGGACTTTCTATCAATCTTAAATTTGTGATACCAGGACTTGTTACTTTCGAATTTATAATGTTCAAAATATTTGACGCCCTTGAAACGGGATTCTTCCTCTATATACTCCTCAAAACGTCCCGATAAGGCTTTTTTATTACAATGTGCAAAATTAGCCCGAGAGTCAGGCGAGTCGATAAAGCCGTAGTTGTTATCTTGATTATAATTATGTCTTGGTTGAGGCATATTATTATTATAAAAAGAAAAAGGCGGAAAAGATTGCGGAAGAGGAACACCAAAGCCCCGTGAAAAGGGATTAATATTGTTACTATCATGACTGATTATGCTATGCATAAAGTGGCGAAGCATACTTAAAAAAGCGAGGCCGGACCTATTATTGAATCAACACGACTAGAAATTATCGTGTTGATTCTGAGTAACACCATTTGACTCAGATGCGTTTGTTGCCATAGGAACACTTTGTTTTACAAAATTATTAAGGGAGACTCCATTACTGCTTGTAGCAGGGAAATCTTCGCTAGGGAGGTCATTACGACTCACCGCTGAAGGAAGCCTGCCGTTGGGAGCGATTAACGCTTCCCTGTGGAAGTCAGAAGAAACCAGAAGAAGCATGGGCATTCCTGGCATAGCTATGCTCTTGTGCCATTCGACTAGGGGGACCCGATGAGCGCACGGATGCAGACCGCCCTCTTTGAACTTGATTATCTATCTTAGTTCTACGATTGAGGCACCGCACTTGTACAATTTTTGCCGGAGATTCAAAAAAAGATATCGATTCTTTTATATCAATGTCCTGGGGAATGCCTCATATAATTCCAGTCCGTATTGTTTTATATGCGGGAATGAAAGCTTTGAGCTTATGTAAACAAAGGGATTGATCCTCGACTAAACGATTGGCAGCTTGAGGGTTAGCTAATTGTACACTTTGCCTCTGCTGATCTTCTTGATCTCGATTATGTCATTAAAAACAATGCGAGAAATCACCTTGCTAATAGCTAACGGGTGAGGAATACGATTATTGTTATTATCGTTATCCTCAATAGGATGAATGTGTACGATGTAAGGGGAGGGATCGCCTCTCAAGTATTTACCTTTAGATGCCAAACCGGGGTTTACCAAATTATTATTATTGTTGGCATTATATTGACGGATACTGTCAGCGATAATCTCCGCAGAATCGACTTTGGATTGTGCGCACAAAGAGCTTTTTTTAATCTTTGAAGCAGGACAAGACGATTTTGTTATAGAGTTCGATTCCAAATCTGAAGAGGGGACGAGAGGCCGCTTTCCTTTGTTAGATGAAGCGTTAGGATCCGCATCCATGCGAGCGGTTACCGAGGAATCTGACGACACACCTGTCCCAAGCAGCGATTTATTATTTTTACCTGCTTTCATGTCATGCCCTGAGTGACTTAAAGCAGAGATGTCATTAACGGACGACTGAACGCACATGAGATGTTTATTTAAAAAGTTGCTTACCTCTTGCACTAATCCTTTGAGATCGGTCAGGAGAAGGTGTGGGGGATGAGGATAAAAAACGGTCGGGAGGATAATATTTTATTAATATTCTAATAATATGTAAATAATCTTTTCTATCAATTATGTGAATGGATAACGAATATGTTGCTGCTCAACGGAAATCACGAGAAGGTGGTGGTCTCTTCCGTCAGGAAATGTAAAAATATGGTTCCTTCAATGTTATATTAAATATAATAAAATTATAAACATTATGACGATGTTTTCCGCCGATCACGCCGAGGATCGACGAAGCACGTCAGAATTACTGCGCGAACGGGAACGGCAACGTTAGAGTATTCGCCAAGGGCGTTAAGAACAAGTATAAGGTTCACATTACAATTGGGCGCCAGGCGCGATTATTCGCGCCACGAAACTCAATAATTACGGAAGGCTTCAATCATTGACATCCCGATTAACTCGTGGAGACAGCGGTTCGACAAAAGAACGGATTTTTAGGAGAGGAGGCGTTCGTATTTTTGACACATAAATATAACGAAGTACGGGAGTTTCAATATTAAACAAAAAAGAGAAACATTTATTCGATAGAATTCGCAGATTCCTCCGCGTACAATGGAAAACTTCGGAATTATTACCGTACACGAAGCAGTAGATCGAAAATTTTACTAATGGAGCGGTTATCTTAATTGAGCGCTGGGACGCTCGTCATCGTTATTCGGATACGTAATATTCGTTATTCGCTATTTGTTATTCGACATTCGATCGTGCTAAGACGAATTCCGAACGCACGGGCCATCTCTGGCCCACCGCAGAACGCGACTACGTGAATTTAACTTGAAGATACACTTAATACGATTAACAATGAAATCTCTCACACAAATCGACCAAATTCAATTATATATAATACGTGACGCAAGTGACTGTCGGCGGCCGTCCGAACGAAAGCGATCCCGCACTCGCGGTCGGAAATACGGGCGACTCTGAAAAGGCGAGTCCCCGCGCACATTACCCGCGGAAACGGAAAACGAATCGCCAGCTCATTGTGGCCGCGAGATTATTCCCGATTTCGATACCGCCCCTCCCGATACGCTATTTCCGCCCGCGGCTACACGGGCGTACTACACGACAGTAAAACGACACGCGAAAGAGAGAGTGGCCGTGCCGGCCTCGATAAACTACCGATGCCAGGGTGAAGGCCTTACAACGTAGTTGGTCGCCTTTGCCCTCGTCCTCGGCTCACTCGCTCCGTTCGCCTCGCTTGGGGAAGCTTCGTTCTGGACGCTGGTCGGGACCCGCGATCGCACACCACGTCTCAAGCCGCTGGTTCGCCGAACAGTGAATTCGGGGCCCGGCCGCGATCCCGCTGAGCTCTCCGGCGGCCGTGCTTGCGCATTCCGCGGGTGATAAGGCAACCTATTTGCCTGTTATCGACCGCTCTATCGAGCGTCGATTTTTCGCTGATTTCCTCGGGCGTCGGCCTCCGGCTTCCCTGTAACGCGGGTTTTCGACATCAGGCGCTCATCCCCCGGTCCAATCTTGCTTGACTGGCCGGGCCACAGCAATCCTGCCCGGTCCCGAGATGAGGGGAAGGGTCACGCTCGCGCTCCTCTGAGCCTGCGTGCCTCCCGTCGCGAACGCGGTCGAGGCGTCCCCCAAGCCGCGACTCGCCCTTGTCCTTTGGAACGGCCACGCTTGTCCTCGATTGCTCCGGGAGGGACTCAGGCGGAGATCGACGGTTTCCGAGCTCCCCTGTGCTTCACTAGTCCAGCCGCGACTGCTGCTACTTCTCCTTCTCTCCTGTTACTTCGCTCTCGATCTTTCACTCGGCTCGGCTCCGATTACTCTCGATCGTCTTAAGTATACGAATCCTCCTCCGGTATGTCCGGGAATCGGCATTCATGCATGCAAAAAAAAACAGAAAAAAATAAGCAAATGCGACAAGCTCGCGATCGGCGCGAAACGAAACGGTACGATACGCGCTTTAAAGTAGAGGGATCGCTTCCCTCGCGACTCGAAGGTGCGATCCCGGTTTTACCCCCCCCCCTCCCGGTCAGGCTTACGCCCCTATGACGGATCTTGTCACATCACAACATATAAT
This sequence comes from Tetramorium bicarinatum, assembly GCA_928718305.1. Classification (NCBI taxonomy): domain Eukaryota; kingdom Metazoa; phylum Arthropoda; class Insecta; order Hymenoptera; family Formicidae; genus Tetramorium; species Tetramorium bicarinatum. The sequence goes on from OV788321.1 coordinate 9,071,726, forward strand.
ATTATAGAAAACATTTTTTTTACGTTTCCAAAGAATAGATAGAATAGATAGATGTAGATAGAACAGATGATAGGATAGTATGAAAGATAGTCATAAGATAGACATAAAAGGATAGACAGAGAACATATATAAAAGAATATAAAGAACACAGAGAACAGAACATTAGAAGAGAAAAACATTAAATCTGAAAAAAATGCACATGCTTTACTTAATATAATATTGAAAATAATACCTGAATTTTTTCAGTAACTAATACTAATTACTAAAATTAGTTGACCAAATATGTTATATAAATATTAATAACTGTTGACAAGATATGAGACTTAGTAAACTTAAATTTATATATTACACATGAGAATCTGTATTCACATGATAAAAATAATATGTATTTTTCATACGAATGTTTAGTAGAGTGGACATTCAAATAAAATAGGGAAATTTTGCCGAGAAATGTACATATATTTAAGTGATGTCTTATTTAAAACCATAATTTTAAAAATATGATTGTAAAGATTAATGCCTGTATTCATAGTCAGGCCTTATATTTAAGGCCTCCTTAAGTTCATCTTTAGATACTCTGTAGCCAATGAAATGATCCGTTGAGCATCTAAAGATGAATTTAAGGAAGCCTTAAATATAAGGTCCGACTATGAATACGGGTATAAAAATTATATTTTAATACGTATTTATAAATCAGTTTTCTGTACATTTTTTTATCTTTATAATGAAGCAAACTTAACTCTCTATAGTCTTCCTGTTGTTTTTTATCATTTTATTTATTTTTATTTTTTAATGTTTCAAGAAAAAAGTACCGCGCAATTTATTGTCACCTAAAATGCACCATGGAAAAATTAATCGGATTTTGCAAGTCTTATATGGGTGTATATAAATATACGTACATGAATACGCCTGCACATGTACAGGGTGTTGCGTCAACATACAGGTCAGTACGACAGATTGCCTGATGCTAAGCGCTCGCCACGCGCGCTAGGCCATAATACAGTGTCATTCGCTTAAGCCTTGTGTCCACGATGCTAGAACTTGGTCTAAGATCTTGGTCCGAGAAACGTGTAGCCAATAAAATAGTTATTTTTCCGTAAAAGCTGCATGTTGATTGGCTACAAATTTCTCGGACCGAGATCTTGGACCAAGTTCTAGTATAGTGGATACAAGACTTTACCTTTGCAACGAAGTATACTAGCTATCACGCTATCAACGGGTTTGCGTAATAAACTATTAGAAATCAGAAAATATATTTATAAAAGATTTAAAAATATACACATAAAGAAATATAGACTTGAGCGTAATAAATAGGAATAAAAAATAAATTCACAAATAAAACAAACTTTTCGTTTTCATAATTTTTTAATTATTTTTCGCCAATTTCGACTAAAGCGGGAGATTGCAAAGAGATGAAAACGAAATAGTCATAGCATGATGCTAGTATCCAAAAGTATAAATCAATTGCAAACGCCCGGGCTACTTTATTTACAGCCATTCTGTCTCGGAATCGACGAGCGACTCATGCATTATCACGATGCGTGCACGTGTTTAAACTAATCCTTCAAGTTTGACGCAAAAATTTGTAGAATTAATGTAAAAACTCAATTTCGACATAAATACAAGAATAGTAGAACAAGTTAGGACACAAGACACAAATAAACAAGGAGCCGTAATTTTATAGGTATGCATTAATTAATTTATTCTATGAACATAACATAATTAAAACAAAACATATTAACACAATTAACAAACATATATTAATACAATTAACAAAACATATATGAACACAATTAATAAAATCTATTAACATAAATATATAACATATTTACTGGAGGTGTTCAAAATAATCCCCATCGTGCTCTTCACACAAAACTATACGCCACACAAAACTTTCTCGCACTCTATGTAATATTTATGGCGACATTCGTAAAGTTGCAGTTTTTATCCAACCAATTAAGTCCTCTCTATTTTGTGATAAGGTTTGATATATCTGATCTTTTAAAAACCCCCACAGAAAAAAATCCAGAAGTGTGAGAACCGGAGATCGCGGCGGCCATTCCTGGAAATTGCTATATATCCCAATCCATTTATTTGGGAACTTCTTATTTAAAATGGTACAAGCGATAATTGACGTATGAGTAGGATGACCATCTTGCTGAAAAGTTATTGCAGTCCTCAATGCTAACAGCACATCTTCCAATAGGTTTAATGTGGAATTGTTTAATGTGTAATTAGCGTATGATTTTCCATTAAGATGTAGATTTTCTGGGAAAAAAAACGGCCCAATAATCATGTCGCCCAGAATGCCCGCCCAAACATTAACCCTGTATTGTCCCTGGACGTGAATGGTTTTGCGGCACTGAGGATTCTTCTCTGCATAATGGTGTTCGTTATGTTGATTTATGGTTCCATTACTATGGAATACGCATTCGTCCGTCCACAAAATATTTTTTAAGAAAGCATCATCTGCCACGTTGTCAAGTTCAATCTGAAAGATATTGACATAAATAAAATTATATGCTCACTGTATGTCCGTTACATTTTATTCCTATTATGTTAATCATTCTTACACTTACCTGATTTAACATCCAATCAGAATGCTTCACGACGAGGAAAATCGACAGGAAACAATCACTGATATGTCTTTTGAATGGATGCCATCCAAGATCTTTCTTGATTATCCTATGCACTTTTGTATGATTTATTTGTAGAGCACGCCCAACGATTCGTGTACTAGTGTGTGGATCGTTTTCAAGTGCCGTCTTTACTGTATCGATTAAATCTTTTGCTTTCAATTGAACACGATGTGGTTTCGTTGAGGCATGCAACATACCATGCTCGCATAGTCTTACGAATAAACTATGAAAGAAGCCATGTCCCGGGTGTTTTCTATCTAGGAAATGTAACGCATATAAAGCAGCCGTCTTTGATTTTTATGACATTCGCCAAAAATTAATAACATATCGATGAGTTCTTGATTGCTACATCGCATAGCCTCCATTCTCAAATATTGCACTAACGACGAACGATACGTCGAAACTATTTACTGATTTAATATTTGACAATCAGCACAAACTGTGACTGCAAATTGTTATTACGGAAACTATATATATCAGCGAATTTTTGGTTTCCATAACAACTAAGATGCTGATTGTAACATAATAGGAATAAAATGTAACAGAGGTAAGCCAATAACACTGTATTCGGCCTAGCGCGCGTGGCGAGCGTCTAGCGGCAGGCAATCCGTCGTACTGACCTGTATGTTGACGCAACACCTTGTACACATTTTTTTTCAATTCTATTCAGTCAATTTGAATTGTCGAAATGCATTCTGAAAGTTCCATACTTTTCGAAAAATTTAGATGACAATGGTTATTATTATATACAGTGCACTGATATTATACATTTCACACACGAGTGTTCCTCTGGATCTTGTCATAAAAAACATTGAGAGAAAGTGAACCTATTCATACATCTAACATACATCGACATACATCAAGTGGTTATTAAACGAACATCTAGCATACATCAAGTGGTTAATAACAGAACATCTAGCATATATCTAGCATACATCTAACATACATCGACATACATCAAGTGGTTAATAACAGAACATCTAGCATACATCTAGCATACATCTAGCATACATCTAACATACATCTAACATACATCAAGTAGTTATTAAACGAACATCTAACATACATCAAGTGATTAATAACAAAATATCTCACATACATCAAGTAGTTATTAAACGAACATCTAACATACATCAAGTGATTAATAACATACATCTGACATACATCGAGAAACGTCAAGTGGTTAATAACATACATCTGACAAACGTCGAAAAACGTAAAATAATGTCAATCTGAAGTAAATATTGTTCGAAATGGGGAAGGATAAAAAAAAATGACGATATATGCGTAAATAGTATGCGTTTATTTTTTATGGTGATGCCACCAATTAAATAGTTTGAATACATTTTGCATGACACAATTGGATACATGTTTATGACAACGCAAAGTATGTGTAGCGTCCATATTTTTCAGCGATTCCACGTCTTCGTAGTGCACGTCGAGGCTCTCGATGTAGATATCGTCTCTCGCATCGTCCAGGAGCAAATCCCGCAGCCATTCTCGTTTCTTGAGTCCCTTTACGATGGGTGAGTTTTCGCTCTCCGTCACATCCCGCAACGCCTTTGTAATCATGTCTCTAGCCGTGAAGTACGGAATCGTTCCGTGCTCATCACGCCAATGCAATCCATGATGTTTCGCCTCCAACCAGGATACGTGTTTTCTATCCGCCTTGCTGAGAAAATACCATGGCTCGGAGCTTCCAAAGATATAATGAGTGAGAATAAATCCCTCTCTGAGAGTGGCAAACTCCTTCACAACGAAGGAGTTTCTGCCGACGACGTAACCTTGCAGATCCACGAACGTTGGCGTGGACATGGTTAACGCTGACATGTCGAGGAGCGGACTGCGGGAGGATCGCGGAATGCCGTAGATTTTATACCGCTCCCCTCTCCAACGTTGCATGATTTTGATCTACGGATGATTCGATTGAGTTATCGATCACATCTTCCCCGCGATCAAAAATTGAGTAGTTTATTTCGCCGACGGTGCATCCATGCAGATCCACAACGTAACCTTTCAGATTTACTATGTCTTCACCGCGATGAAAAATTGGGAAGTATATTTCGCCAACGGTGCGTCCATTACGCAGATCCACGACGTAACCTTTCAGATCCACGTACGTTGGCGCGGACATGGTTGACGCTGACATGTCGAGGAGCGAACTGTGAGAGGATCGCGGAATATCGTAAATTTTTATACCACTCCCCCTCTCCAACGTCGCATTTAGGTGATTTTGCGAACAATGTTGGTCAACGGGTTGTACTGAACCACGCGATCGTGTATGATGAGGCAATAGGCGGTAGTATTCGCCGGTAAGTTCTCCTTACACTCGAATTCCAATCTCACATCCACGGTTGCGCTCTTGACCGACTCGTTTTGTCGAGAACAGTCGATAATCACATACGGACCGAAACGTTTGAATGTTGTGACAGTGAGACTCGGTTCGAGATAATCGTATCCATAGTAGCCTTTGCAGAAACGCGCGTACATGTCGTACAGAATCGCCCATTTCTTCTTATCGAAATCCAGATTCATATCGTCGTACGGATAATACTCAGAGTTCAGGTAGAGTTTCACGTTGCTCAATTTACAGTCGTCGAATCGGCTCGCATCCTCGGACATGACATTCTTCCGACCTGTCTGCAGAGCGAAGATAACGTATCGCGGTTTCTCGAGCTGCGAAGCGGTCTTGATGGCCCACGAATGCTTCGTTGTGCTCTGCAGTAGCGGAAATTCGTACAGATCCCACGAGCGAAAAGCCATGCTGATGTATCATTCGCTTTCCAAGGCACGCAGCATCGACAGCTTATTTATCTCGTTCAGTAACACGTGCGGCATTCGCCATTGTATCTTGAATAATTCGATCTCGGGATTCATCGCCGAATTTCCCACCAGGCAATTGTTATCGTTGCGAGCTCGAATCATAATCAACTCGTGACGAGCGTTGATAACCACGCGTCTGTAATCCTCGCAAAATCCCAGTATCATGTAGAGCGGTACGCAGAAATTAAAGTATCCTTCCGCGCTACTCTGCGTATCCCAACCGGCGTTCTTCAGAATCACGCTTTTATCGGACGATACCGTTACATAGTTCTTGAGCAAGCTGGTTATTCCAACGTTTCTGTTGCGATCAATCTCCACACCGTCGAGTTCGTATCGAATCTCGTCGAACATGAACGCGACGCAGTTGTGCGCCAGTACGACAGTAGATCCCGCGATTTCATTCTTTATCGTTAGTTTTCCCTCGATGTATAGAAAACTTTCGTACGGCAACGTGTATAGATCCTGTTGTTGTATGGGTATTCTTATCTCGTCGCTGTGTCCAAACGTCGTATTAGCGTACGAATTGTACGTGTGAGTCTCGAGCTTGATGATGCGATCGTCGAAGACTGGCTCGTCCTCGATGTTGAGAATGTCCGTCATCGTTAGATGTTTCGTACCGCGAATCCCAAAGATTTTAAAAATGCAACGTTCGACGGACTGAGTTTCTTTCCCTCGGATGATCGGATATTATCGAGAGCCGTTGTGACTTTATCTCTCGCGTGCCTCGAACCGTTCAACACAAGCATCTCACATACGTTCGCGATAACGTCGACACTTTCGCACGTGCAATCTGACGATAATCTCCTCTCTTCGAAAGTCGAGCAATCGTCCGTGCTGGTCGGCGACGCGTATCGTCAGATCCGTAATGCTCCGTACGATGACTGGCAGGTAAATGATCTGCGACGGTCTTTCCGATATCTTATATCCTGGTGGCACGTTCGGTGAAAATTCGTGTATCGTGTGCACGCGTTTGCTGTTGCTGTACGCGCCCGCGGTCACGTTGCATTCTATGCGGATAATGTTCACATTCATAATGTTGATCGGCATGTCCGATGTGTGCCATTTTCGCGGTTGCAATATACGATTCGAAGCGAATCCCAGCAGCGATCCTATGTTGTTGGGCTTACTAAAGTTCACTCTGTAGTCGCATTTAATCTCGCTCCTCATCGTATTGTAATTAGCGCGCAGCGCTATCGGGTACTCTCCGACCTCGTCATCGATTTGTTTCTTTTCTACTTTACGTTTAAATGCGCGTTTCAAAAACTCGTTAATGTCTTGCAGTTCGTACGATCCCTCGGGAATTGTAATTTCAGCGTCGTCATTGCCAAAGTAAAATTTATTGTTCGAGGCATTCACGTTCGCTATCGTATGGTAGGTCCATCAGACCAATCCAAGATTCGTCGTGTAGCACAACCGGAGGCTGACGATAACGCGGCTAACAAACTGTATGTGGAACAGTGCGTTAAAATTTTGAGAGACGAATTTGTCCAGAGACTGATCGCGTTTGAGAAGGACGTGCACGCGTTACGAAATGCGATAAGCGACGCAACCACCGAGTCGAAAAGAAAGAACAAAGGTAAATCTTTGCACGTGCCAGTGATCGATGATCGTACCGTCGAAACATGAGTGTCAGTTCGGAGAGGCGACGACTCGTCGAGGAACTGCATGCTCCGGCGAGAAGAAATTTTCCACGAAGACGCGTCATAGTACGAGGATACGATGACTTGTGGCAGGCAGATATCGTCGAGATGCAGCCGTATTCGCGTTTCAACAGAGGCTACCGCTACATACTCACGGTCATCGACGTGTTGAGTAAATACGCGTGGGCCGTGCCGCTCAAGAGCAAAAGCGGAAGCGAGACAGTCGAAGCTATCGCCAAGATAATTCGAGAGAGATGTCCGAAAAATTTGCAGACTGACAAGGGAAAGGAGTTTTACAACGCTGACGTGCAACGACTCGTGAAGAAACACAACATCAATCATTACCTCCACGTATTCGGTATTGAAGGCATCGGTCGTCGAGCGATTCAATCGCACGCTCAAGAACGATATGTGGAAGATGTTTACGCTCAATGGAAACTACAAACGGATCGACGCGCTGCCACGTCTCATATCAGATTACAACTTGCGAAAACATCGAACGATCGGTATGCGACCCGCCGACGTTACGCCTGCGATCGCCGAAAGACTCTTGGCTACGGTGTACAGCGCGATAAAGATTGCAGGACCGGCAAAGTTCAAAGTAGGCGATTCGGTGCGCGTGAGCAAGTACAAGACCGTTTTCGAGAAAGGATACACACCAAATTGGACCACTGAGGTGTTTAAAATGTTTAAAGTGCAGCACACAAATCCCGCGACATACCTGCTCGAGGACTATCGCGGAAAATCTATCGCTGGAGCGTTCTACGAGCACGAGTTGCATCGCGCGGCCGATCCCGACGTGTATCTCGTGGAGAAGGTACTGCGCAGGAGAGGCGACGAGGTTTATGTGAAATGGCTAGGATTTGATGGATCGCACAATTCGTGGATACATAAAGACAATGTGATTTAATTTTCGTTTATTCAACATATATAAAATGTATGGAATATATAACAATATAAAATGTATACAATATATAACAATATGAATTGTATACAATATATAAAATATATGAGATATATGAGATATACAAAAGTGATTATTAAGAGAGGGTTCCGATAGCGCACGGTGCGATAGCACACATCCCGGTAGCACACATAAAATTTAACTCATTTCCCGATAGCTCACATCCCGATAGCACACGTCCCGATATCGCACAAGATAAAAAACACATTTTCCCGATAGCGCACAACGAAAGAAACATGTTATCCCGATAGCACACATTCCCGAATACCCTTTATCCCGATAGCGCACATCCCGATAGCGCACGTCCCGATAGCGCACGTCCCGATAGCGCACGTCCCGATAGCGCACATCCCGATAGCGCACGTCCCGATAGGGACCGTGCCAGGCAACCCCCGTCAACCGGGATGTCCAGGTCGCAAAGATCGAGACGTAGGGATTCGCCACGAGAACCAACGGGCTCGGCAGCACCAAGGCACGCATAGGGACCATGCTAGGCGATTCCCGTCAACCGGGATGTCCGGGTCGCGAAGATCACAACACAGAGGTGCGCCACGAGAACCAACAAGTTCGGCAGCACCAGGGCACGCGTATGAACCGTGCCAGGCGATTCCCGTTAATCGGGTCGTGAAGATGACGACGTAGGGATCCGCCGTCAAGGAAAACGCGCAAAATTTAAGTTGTAAACCTATGTGGAAGTAGTGAGGTTGGATAATAACGCGTGGGCGGGGTGCAGGGGGAGGGCTTCGCCCTCCCCCTGCATCCCCGCGTAAAAATTATAACATAACTAGAGAGCTCCACATTCAACAACGTGGAAATGAACAGCGTGGACTTAGTTTTGTATGAAAAACAGAAGAAAATTAAGTGCGGAGTCGAATCGTGCGGTTGACGGGAATTGCCTGGCATGGTTTCTACGTGTGCCCCGGTGCTGTAGAACCCGTTGGTTCTCGTGGCGCACCTCTGTGTCGTGATCTTCGCGACCCGGACATCCCGGTTGACGGGAATCGCCTGGCACGGTCCCTACGCGTACCCCGGTGCCGCCGAACCCATTGGTTCTCGTGGCGCATCTCTGTGTCGTGATCTTCGCAACCCGGACATTCCGGTTGACGGGAATCGCCTGGCACGATCCCTACGCGTACCCCGGTGCCGCCAAACCCATTGGTTTTCGTGGTGCATCTCTGTGTTGCGATCTTCGCGACCCGGACATCCCGGTTGACGGGAGTCGTCTGGCACGGTCCCTACGCGTACCCCGGTGCCGCCGAACCCGTCGGTTCTCGTGGCGCACCTCTGTGTCGTGATCTTCGCGACCCAGACATCCCGGTTGACGGGAATCGCCTGGCACGGTCCCTACGCGTGCCCCGGTGCCGCCAAATCCGTTAGATAACACATTGAGATTATGGGTCGATTCTCGTTATAACTGCACTGAGTTGCACTAGTTCAGCAATGCAGTTCAGTCAGTGCAGACGTAACAGTGGCGCTCTTGCGGTAAAAAACCGAACCTGGACATTTTCCCACCACTAGCCAGGGCGGCGATGATGACGACGACGTTTCTTAAATAAAAATTACCCATTTTAGACTTTTTTAAACTTTAGATCGCGATATCTCCGCTCGTAGTTCACGTAAAATAAAAATAATAACACTTTCATTATATAATTCGATTCTAAGCTTTCGATTAAGCCTACTTAGAATTCGATCGGTTCAGTCGTTAATGAGATCTGATAATCGAAGGAACTCAATACGACGTTTCGCGTAAAAGAGGCACGGCCGTGTCTCGGCGCCTCGCTGCGCGTAACTTGGCGCGCGAGACACTACCGTGCCTCTTGATATCTAAAATATCTAAAATACTTATTATCAGAGACCGGATCGTGATGCCGTCTTCCTCAGTCCACGTACGTGGTAGCGGCCGAGCGCCGCAAGAAACAGTATGTGCCCCGCGCCAGTCTAGCAAAGGTAGCACCATCGTGTTGAGTCAAAAATGTTAAATATATATATAAGTATATAAACAAACAGTATGTACATATGTATATAATAAATAATTTATTATATGTACATACTGTTTACGTAAATATGAATATTTCAAAAATTTTGACATTTTACGCGATGATGTCCCCTTTGCTAGACTGGCGCGGGGCACCTACACAGTACTGCTTGTTGCGGCGCTCGGCCGCTAGCACGTGCGTGGAGTGATGAAAACGACCTCACAATCCGGTCTCTGCTTCTCCCTATTACTCCTGTTTATAAAATTAATAACCATCTACCAATATGCTTATAATATAAATCTACTGCATAAAATAACAGAGACAAAGTCCATAAGCATCTTTTATATATTATAATGTACCCATCTAAAAATTGTAATTTAAATAGTCATGTGATTGCATGGAACATATTTATATAAACTACAAAAGAATAAGCTACTAATCTTTTAATGTCAACCTGAACTAAACTAACTATTCATACTTATAAATCCTCCCTACAATTCTTAATTAAAAAATTAAATAACTAAGTTTTAATCTTCTCTTAATAAATGTTACTGAGAAAGAAATTAATGCATACCTCCCTATTTTTAATAATACTCCCGCTAATACTAGTCGGACCATCAACTGGTGCATCAAAATGTGCTTTTGGCAATTATGTATAAAAAATATTTGCTATCTAATACAGAAAGCCCTACACATAATCAAATACCTCGCAAGTGTAAAATAAAAATTCATTAAAATCTCTTTTAATTAAATAAATGTAAACGTTATTCCTCTCTTGTAAATATTTAAAATATTAATTAATAAAGAAAAAAATACTAATGATATATAAATGATTAAATAATAATTCACTCACGTTAATAATTTGTTCCTCAATGAATAAGTAAAAACATGTCTGAATTCTATTAATTTCAAATCATCGATATATAAATAAAATTATATGTAATGATAAAAAGAATCGTAATAAAGGCATGTTTGTTTATTACTGACAGTTCACTGTCAGTACTGAAAATCTATAATGTGCGTGACAAACTATAGATTTGCAGTACTGGCAGTGAACTGTCAGTAATAAACGAACATGCCTTAATCTGATAAAAACTATATTTTACTAACTTTATCTTTTCTAACCTTATTATAACCTCAACAATCCAAATAATATCAATTAGAATAATATTCATATATTATGTAAACAAAAAGTATCTCTGGCAATTTATTCTGGTGTAAAATAGTAAATGTATAAACACTTTACTTTTTTTTGCTGGCGTTTGTCTGAGAGGGTCTCCGGACATGTTGAGGCAATTTTTTCGTACGATGTAACACCATAATTGTAAAATTACTATAAACTGACGTAATAAACACAACGTGAATGCAGAAATGTATAATATAATCACTCCCGATCACGTAAAATCACGTCAAAAGCAGCACGTTTCGTGTCACGAACGGATTGTCACGAACGGCCGTAGCGACACTATCTATCTCTCTCTACGACACTATCTCTCTCAGCGATTGTTCTTTTACCGCGAACGGCGAGACTTCCGCGCCAGCGTAAACAAACGCGTATCGGTGAGTCGCGTGCTTGAGACGTAGCAGAGAGAGAGAGAGAGAGAGAGAGAGAGAGAGAGAGTGTGCGTGCGTGCGTGCGTGCGTGTGCGCGTGCGCGCGTGTGCGCGTGTGCGCGTATGCGCGCGTGTGTGTGTGTGTGTGTGTGTGTATGTTTTCGCGACGTCGTATTCCGTGCGTCGTGTACCATGCGCCGTGTATCGTGCGCCGTATACCATGCGCCGTGTCCTGTGTTGTGGCACGCCACGATGATGATGTCCACGAGGAAAAAATGTAAGTAGACACATTTATTCTTTAATATTTTAATATTGGTGAATGTAAAGGTGGTCCAGACATTTGTCGTATCACCGTATCGTATCATAATTGCGTATCATTGTTAGATCCTGGTTGTATCGTATCTACGTATCAAAATAATACGCAGATACGATACGCAGACACGATACGACACCGTGTCCACACATAGCTGATCATGATACGCGATCATGATATGATACGGTGATACAACACATGTCTGGACCTACCTAACAGTGTAGTAATTAGTGTAGTGAGTGAGTGAATGATCGCAAGATTAAACGGGAAGAAAAGAGAGAAAAAGCGTTTTCACTCATTCACTCACCGTATCTCTCATTTTCCTCTACGTTTTCTTTCTTTCTCTTTCTCTTCCTCTTTTTGTCCGCTCACTCTTTCTCATTTAGCGAACAAGCGAATGAGAAAAAGATATATATATATATATATATATATATATATATATATATATTGTTACGCCCGATAGATCCGGTTAGCTGCTTGGCTGGATCGATATATTGATTTTTCGGAAGAAGCGACATTCGGCGCGTGGCAACGAGGGAAACAAGCCGGAGACCGTCAGATTTTGATAGGACTCGGTCCTTGTCAGACGTGTACGCGCGCGTATCTGTATCTTACTGCAGATTTCCGTACGCTCAGCTGTATTTTACGGTTCTGTAATTAAAGTTCTTGTGTTCCTGTCAATCCTGTGTTGTGTCTTTTATTGTTCCGTGTGCGCGATTACGCGAGTGACGCGCGAGGCGCAACATTTTTTGGGGGCTCGTCCGGGATACGAAAGAACAGAGGAAATGGAACCGGCGCCTGCTACGGAGGGAAGGACGCGTGCAGCGGCAAAGAGGAGGCGCCCGGAAGCTTCGGGGGAAGCGTCGGGGCTCTCCGCAGACTCGACTCTTCAGGAGGCGATGCGCGAGCTCAGGGAAATGCGCGAGGAACGTACACAGATGCGGGAGCGGTTCGAGGAGACGCTGCGTCTACGGGATGTGGAAATTCTTCGACTGCAAAACCAGCTAAGTTATCCCAATAATAGTGTGGGCGATTCTAATACGCGCATAGATTTCCCTTTTCAATTCGAGCTGTCTCGTGACGCGAGTGCTACCGGGAACGGCTTGGGTTATAAGCTCAAGCCAGACACGTATGACGGGACGTCGGCGCTTCCGGAATTCTTCGCTCAATTTAATTTAATTGCACGCGCGAATAACTGGGATGAGAGCGCAAAGACTGTTGCGCTTGCGTCGTGCCTACGCAGAAAAGCGCGTTCCATCCTTGAATGCGTCTCCGATATTGAAACGTTGTCTTTTGTGAAGCTCAAATCGAAGCTCGAGTCGCGCTTCGGGGAAAGCCAGCTTTCTCAGACGTATTATACGCAATTTACAAATCACCGGCAGAAATTCGGTGAAGAATTGTCCGCCCTGAGCGCGGATATTGAGCGTTTATCACGCCTCGCTTATCCAGAGTGCGCCGTGGAGATTCGCGAAAAAATCGCGTGCGCGCAATTTATTAATGCTCTATCAGATAATTACATTAGGCGCACTTTACAATTAGAAGGCGTGAACTCCTTGAAATTTGCTCTTGAAAGAGCAAAAGTTATTAAAGCCATCCAAGAAAATAACCGCCCGAGTAATTCCTGTCAGCAAGAAAATAAGAATAATTTCAGGAGTAGACATTGGAATGTCGACGAAAAAAAGAAAGAGGGCGTTAATAAAAAAGACGAAGGAAAATCTGAAACTAAAAATGGGGGAAAATCGAATTATAAAAAAGAGTGGCTTTGTGGGAAAGTTGGGCATATTCGCGCGGACTGTCCCACGACAAGGGATGAAAGCGCGGGAAACTAGATTTAGTCGAATTAAGGGAGGCGGGTTCGACTTGTACCAAAAGCGCCCCGATCAAGGAAAAAAATTTTTTGTTTAATAAAATAGGCAAAGATTGTAAAGAATTTTTATATTGCAGAAAAGTCGATGGACAATTTTGTTTTTGCAAGATCGATACAGGCTCGGAAGTTTCGCTCATAAATAAGAGGCTAGTTTTAAATAAACAGGAGGAGGTTCCTCTGAAAGGTTTTTTAAAATATCCTACTGGGGAAAGAGTTTCGATTAAATCTAAGAAGAAGGTCCGCATAGACTTGGGGAAATTTTCGGAAGAGATTTTTGCAATTTCGACTGAAATTTCAGAGGACTGTATTTTAGAAGCATATTTTATTAGCAAAGTTGGTCTAGGGGAGATATTTGACTCTTACTTCTCTGAGAGAGAGAAGGATGGAGATGAGCAGTCTTCAAGGGAGTTCTCTTGTTCGGCCGTGGAAATGCGAGGTAATGAACTCCCTCTCGAATTAGAGGAACTGTTTGAAAGTAATACGCGCAATCTTGATAAGGCGCAAAGAGAAATTTTTACACAATTTTTGATTGAATTTCAGGATGTATTTTCAGGAAATATTGTTGCAGGGAACTGTGATTTGGTGGAACACGAAATTATTCTTTCGGACTCTCATCCGATTAAACAAGTTCCACGACGAATTCCTCTGCATCTACGTTCCGAAGTGAAAAAAGTCGTAGAGGAAATGAAAAGTCAAGGAGTAATCGAAAAATCTCACAGTCCTTGGCTGTCCCCCGTAGTTATGGTGAGGAAAAAAGATGGCTCATTGCGTTTCTGCGTGGATTTTAGGAAACTTAACGCAATTACGGTAAAAGACTCTTATCCTTTACCGAGGATTGACGACATACTCGATCGTCTGGCAGGTAATACTTGGTTTTCTACTCTCGATTTAAAAAGTGGTTATTGGCAAGTGAAAATTCGCCCACAGGACAAAGAAAAGACAGCCTTTTCTTATGGAAATGGTCTGTGGCAATTTACAGTTATGCCTTTTGGGCTCTGTAACGCGCCAGCTACGTTTGAAAGACTTATGGAACAGGTATTACAGGAATATTTGTCGAGCATTTGTTTAGTATACCTGGATGATGTCGTTGTATATGGGAAGACTTTTGGGGAAATAATGTCTAACCTAAGGAAAATTTTTCTTTGTCTTCGGGCAGCGGGCTTGAAAGTCAATCCCAAGAAATGTGTCCTATTAAGTACACAGGTAAAATATTTGGGGCACGTAATTTCCGAAAAGGGGATAACCACTGACTCTGAAAAGATTAGAGCCGTTTCGGATTGGCCGATTCCTCAAACCAAGAAGCAAGTACGAAGCTTTCTTGGTCTAAGCTCATATTATCGGAAATTTGTCAAGGGATTTTCTTTAATTGTGAAACCCCTCTTTTCTCTTACGGAGAATCAGACCAAATTCTTTTGGGATCACCGGTGTCAGGAGGCCTTCGACAGATTAAAACAGGCTCTGATCTCTTCGCCGGTGCTTTTCTTTCCTTTAGAAGAAGGAAAATTTATTCTAGATACTGATGTCTCTAATCATGGAATTGGGGCAGTTCTGTCTCAGATACAGGGCGATACTGAGAAAGTAATCGCCTATTACAGTCGCGTTTTGAGTAAAACAGAGAGGAATTATTGCGTCACTCGTCGCGAACTTTTAGCTATTGTTGACGCGGTGAAATCTTTTCAACATTATCTAGCAGGGGGCAAATTCGCGATCCGGACAGATCATATCTCTTTACGTTGGCTAATGTCCTTTAAAGAATTAGAAGGACAGTTGGCTCGTTGGCTAGAAAGGCTACAACGGTTTAATTTCGAGATTATTTATCGAAATGGAAAATCTCATGGCAATGCCGACGGACTTTCCAGGCACTTTGTGCGAGAGACCCTTGCCATTTTTGTGAGAAGGTAGAAACAAAGAATGAAGAGGCTTTGACGACGGAGGTCGTAAGACGCATAATTTTTAGAAAGGACGAATTCGAGAATTGGAGAAAGGAACAACTTGAAGATTCTGTGGTTTCTTCTCTTTTGCTGGGTAAGGAAACGGGACAACGACTCTCCTGGCAGGAGATGATTGCGAATGATCCCGCAGGAAGAATTTATTGGAATCTATGGGATGCATTGCTCATTTCTAATGGAGTCCTTTACAAGAGATGGAAATTACCCTCTTTAAAGAAGCAAGTTCTTCAAATAATTGTACCTCAGGGAAGAGTTAATTCTATTCTGCAAGAAGCACATGACTCTTCCGCTGGTGGACATTTTGGGGTAAACAAAACTTTGGCGAAGATCCGCCAGGGATATTATTGGGCCACCTGTAAGAGGGATGTCGAGGATTGGTGTCGCTCCTGTGAGGTTTGTATAGCAAAAGCGGGTCCTTCCGGAAAAAGAAAGTCCCCTTTACAAATTTTCAACGTGGGGGCACCTTTCGACAGAATCCAAATGGACATATTCGGCCCACTTCCAAGAACGCTATCTGGGAATAAATATCTCCTGGTAATCACAGATTGTTTTTCAAAATGGGTGGAGACCGCGCCTTTAAAGAGAATTACGGCCGCTTCGGTGGCGGAGGCTCTTGTTGGTCAAGTGATTTCTAGGCATGGAGTTCCACTTGAGATACATACGGATCAAGGAAGATGTTTTGAATCCCAAATGTTCCGCGAGTTAGCAATTTTTTTAGGGATTAAAAAAACAAGGACGACAGCTTTTCATCCACAGTCAGATGGCCAAGTAGAAAGGCAACAACGAACAATCTTGAATTATTTAACAAAATTCATTTCCTCACATCAAAAGAACTGGGACCGCTGGGTGCAGATGTTTCTACTGGCTTATCACTCCTCTAAACATGAAACTCTGGGAGTTACTCCTGCGGAAATTTGTTTTGCGCGAAATTTGCGCTTACCCCTAGACCTTCTACAAGGAATCCCTCCAGGGGATGAACAACGGTGGACCTCAGAAGGTTATGTTTTTCATTTGAGAAAGGAACTTGTCGCTCTTCATGAAGCTACGCGGCAGACTTTTAAGGTAAAGTCGGAAAAGGTTAAGTCTGCTCTTGACAAGACTCTGTTTTTGTGACCGAGGTTTTTCCATGAGACTTAGGGTAAATGCCGAGACAGGGGCTCGGGAGTCCTACTGGACGTAGGGTCCTCGGAAATTTACCCCCTCGAGTCTGAAGATCAAGAGAGAAGGGCGCAAAACGTCGAAGATCTCTGAGAGGGTACTCCAAGTGTCTGACTTCGAGGGATTCTGCGTCTTCGGCGAAGACCTCTGGGGAATCGACCACTCCCTAGTTGAACTGAGCGAGGAAGATCCCTGAAGAAAGAAATGAAATGTTGGGGTCCGCTATGCACGGTAACTCGGAGCAGCAGTTCGAGGTAGTGCAAGAAAAACCAAGACTCCTGAAACATTGGAACTGGACCATCCCTTCATCCTCCCCTGATTGTCGGGACGACAATCTTGAAGAAAGGGGGGAGCAGTGTTACGCCCGATAGATCCGGTCAGCTGCTTGGCCGGATCGATATATTGATTTTTCGGAAGAAGCGACATTCGGCGCGTGGCAACGAGGGAAACAAGCCGGAGACCGTTAGATTTTGATAGGACTCGGTCCTTGTCAGACGTGTACGCGCGCGTATCTGTATCTTACTGCAGATTTCCGTACGCTCAGCTGTATTTTATGGTTCTGTAATTAAAGTTCTTGTGTTCCTGTCAATCCTGTGTTGTGTCTTTTATTGTTCCGTGTGCGCGATTACGCGAGTGACGCGCGAGGCGCAACAATATATATATATATATATATATATATATATATATATATATATATACATCCGTTGGTTCTTATGGCGCACATATGTATATATATATATATATATATATAAGATGAAACTATAACTACTGACCAAAGAGTAAAAATTACAAACTTATCTTTTCCTCCGTTTATTTGATGAATATGCTTCTCTTCAGTGTACCACTCGTATAATACTTTAAATTATAAAAATGATAGTCACAACAGGAGCAAATGAGACAATGATCTCATATTTAATGAACCTGCGAATACGAACATGTATTAATGATCACATATTAACTGTTCGACATGTATCTGTCGATTAATTAACATGTCATATTATAAAGTTTCATTAAAGCAAACGTATTAATGACTTATTTTATAAAAGATTTGTATGACACGTTGATGACAAATTAAGTTCAAAAATGAAAGTAAAATTAGTTACTAATTTATAAAGTTCCATAATAAAATAAATTTCTAATACATTAAGCTTAATAAAAATTTATAAATTACAAACTGAATTTACATTCACGTTTAAACTATCATCGACATATCATGTAACTCTCAAATAAAATAAATCTTTAGTACATAGTATTTAATGAAATTAAAATATTTTTTAATTAATATTGTTACGTCCGGACCCGTGAATTTCTTGGAATGTCAAGTGACTGGGATAAGGAGCGGGCAAGGAAGGGCGTAACTAGCCGTTTGTTTTGAATCTCGAAGACACTCTATCGGGACGAGTGCTCCGAGTCGATCGCATGTGAATGTTTCGTCTACAGGTCAACGTTCGAGACGCTTTGACACTATAAACGAACCATGCGATCGTCGGTCCTATTTCGGGTCAAGGTTTAAACCCTCTTACCCCGGGACAGGACCATGTGCTAGCTCGAGGGAGGAATGAACGAGGTTGAAGTTCAAAGCGAAATAATTGTTGTCTTGGATTTGGTTAAATTTTACATTCTAATTTATTCATAAAATAAAAGGTAGATACAACTAAATTATAGATTAAAGTAACATAACAAGAATTAAATTTACGAAATTTGTTTATAATATCGAATAACGAAATTATTATATGTATGTCTAGTTGTACTGCAATAGATATCTAGTATAAAATCTAACTATCTATCTCGTAATAAAGTCTACATATCGTCTCGTATATAAAAAAATATATATATATATATATATCGGTCTCACGTAAAAATATCTAGGATTAGTTAACTTATTATATGTGTGTGTGTGTGTGTGTGCGTGCGTGCGTGCGTGCGTGCGTGCGTGCGTGCGTGCGTGCGTGCGTGCGTGCGTGCGTGCGTGCGTGCGTGCGTGTGTGTGTGTGTGTGTGTGGGTGTGGAGAAATCAGGAATGTGTAGGAGGACATGAGAGAGAGGAAAAAGAGTTCTTGTCTTAATGTTATGGAGCTCTCCGCTTGGCAGGCGGTTCACCAAAGAGCTCCTCGTCGTCGGGGAGCAGCTCAGCTCCGTGAGGACGTTCCTCAATGACCTCGGGAGAGTCGGGAAACTCCACCTCGGAGTCCGCTTGTTCAATATCGGAGTCACTCTCGGACTCTTCGGAAGGAGGACTAGGGGGCCGTATAGGTGCCCCGTCGTCGTGCGGGAGAGCAGGACGAGGAGGAGACGGGGGTGTCGGTGGCGGAGTATCGGGACATATATTATAGGGGAGAGGATCTGGAGGGAAACGCAGGTCGAAGAGTCGCCAGAACTCTCTGTTATCCAACCGGATGAATTCCTCTAATTCGTCCAAAATCTGGTTCAATTCGCGTTCCGGATCGTTGTCCTGCGGACCGGGTGGTATTCCTTCGAATGCCACTAAAAGATTTGAATTTCCGAATTGACTCCGCGATCCACCACGAATTTTGAACGCAGGGAAGAATGTATTTATATATTAAATGAGATAACTCACTTTTGTTGGTGCGACTGTGAGGGAGTTCCCTTCAGAGGTGCACTGACGTTTCTATATATATCTCTCTCTCTCTATTTAGGTCGAAGGTATGCGGGAAGAAATGTGATGAACTTTGCACAACTATTAAATCTGAACTACGCACTTTAAAGGACTGTCAAGAAGAGTAGAAGAAGTGTGTTCTAGTTCCGCTGGACCACGCTTTTTATATTAGATTTTTGGGGGAGGTAGCCCTTCCCAAATCTCCGAGTGATCATCTTTGATTGGTAATTAATATTTACATTTAATATTTACGATCTCCTAATAAGGGCATGTTACCTTTTCTCGGTCTCCTATTGGATTATAAGTTCGACTTAGGTCAGAGGTTGCACACGGCTCGCAACCATCTCTTAGAATCATCATTAGGTACTCATTTCTTCGAAGTGTTTTGTCATACGATGACATATCTATTGCAGTATTTAGGTTTGGAAGTAATAACTCGTGCCTCGGTTTATAAGATCGGCGACGTGAGTTTATAGGAGTGGGTTTTAGATGATTGATTAGTATTAAATAAAAAAAAAAAGAAATATTCGAGACCGCCGATTATGTATTGGCTATGTCTAATGCATTTCGAGTTAATTTCTATATAACTTCGCTATTTGGTTGTTTTTCGCGAATGGAAGAAATCGTGGAGTCTCCGGACGTAACTATATTAATATTAATATTTAATATATTCACATTGATTGATGCTCGACGATTATAGTCAGCGTCAAAAGACGTCACGGGATGGCGCGTCACGATCAGACAATGACTACGTGCAATATAATAATATGATACGTATGGTACGCACACCTATACACTTAACCTACAAAGTTAATGCTTCATCTTGTCTTGATGACACATTGAAGTTGGGTCGGTTCGTACTGTGTCGAGTGCACTGAGTTGCACTCTAACTTATTGCACCAGTTCAGCAGTGCATCACAGTTCGTGCAGAAGCCGTGTAACAGTGGCGCTCTTACGTTAAAAAAGCAAACCTGGACATTTCCCCACCTTCTAGCCGGGGCGACGACGACGTTTCTTAAATGAAAATTTCCCATTTTCGACTTTTTTAAACTTTACATCGCTATATCTCCGCTCGTAGTTCACGTAGAATAAAAATGAAAACACTTTTATTATATAATTCGATCCCAAGCTTTTGATTAAGCCTACTTAGAATTCGATCGGTTCAGTTGTTAATGAGATCCGATAATTGAAGGATTTCTCAATACGACATCTCGCGTAAATGAGGCACGGCCGTGTCTCGGCGCCCCGCTGCGCGTAACTTGGCGCGCGAGACACTACCGTGCCTCTTGATAAAAAAGGGCGCGAAGAAATAACCAAAAGTATATAAAGTTAGATACGCTAGATAGAAAGAACAGTAATATCTCTAGTGTGATTACAGCGCCGCACGAAACACTTCCGCCATCTATTGAGTCATTACTCTAACCAACAAAGGAAGCGAGGAAGAAGGACGCGCGCGCGAGTGCGTGTGCGTGTGCGTGTGCGTGTGTGTGTGTGTGTAAGCGCGCACGAAAGGAAGTGTTGTAGAAGGAACACCGTAATGGCGTAGAATAATAAAAAACTACTTTTAATTAAAACGCCCTGTTCTTTCGACCATCTATGAGAGAATCTTTATCGGCTTTTTCAAACCAAAAGCCGTACTTTACAATATAACGCTTTCTTAAGTTTACAGACTTTATGTTTGCTTTCCTTATATCCTTCTGGTAAACTCATAAATATTTCGTCTTCCAGTTCTCCACAGAGAAATGCGGTTTTAATAAAAAATTTTATGAAATTTCAATTGTTATGTACTGGTAATGCAAATCATATTCTTAAAGCAACACTGTTAATCACAGGACTATATAATTTTCCATAATTAATATTATTCTCTTGCAACGAATCTTGCTTTATATTTTCTATCTTCTTTAACTTGAAATACTCATCTACTTGTTATACATTTATTTCCTCTTGCTTCATTTGCATTTACTAATTCCTAGGTTTTATTTTTATCCAATGAATTTTTCTCTTCTTGTATAGCTTTGATCCATTTCTCCCTGTCTTTACTTTTTATAACTTCTTCATATGATAAAAGTGCGTAATCGTTATATCTGTTTAGAAATTTCTTTGTCCTATGAGATCTTCTTAATGTATTTTGTTCTTGCTCTGATAATCTATCGTTTTCTATTATTGTTGTATTTTCTTCCTCTTCTTCTTCAAAATCTTCTTTAGCGCTTATCATGTCCTCTTCAGTGTCATTTAAATTTTCTTCATTTTCATCCGAACTGTCTTCTTGTTGCAAATAAATTTTATCTCCTTTTGTTGAATTTTTCTTATCTTCTTCTGTAATGTATTCGTTTTCCTTTTCTTTAAAATAAACTTCTCGTGAAATTATTATTTTCCTTTTTATTGAATCCCATAATCGAGTTTGCGTGTAGTCGACAAAATTCACCATTTTACTTCTAATGTCTAATTTTCTTAGCTGTTCTAGATTCTTCGCATATGCTACACATCCAAAAATTCTCAAATGCTTCAAGTTGGGTTTCTCACCATTCCACATTTCATATGCCGTTTGTTTTTGTTGGACTTCTGTTATGTAAATACGTGGCAACTCTCACTGCTTCTCCCCATAGTATTTTATTTTCCTCTGTTTCTGTAATCGTTGCTCGGGTTTTTTCACTTAATGACCTGTTTAATCGTTCGGCCTTCCCATTTAACTGAAGGGTATACGGTAGAGTATAATTTATAAATATACCTTTCATTTTATACCAAGTTTTAAATTCTTTACTTGAATATTCTTTATCACAACGTATTTCTACTGTTTTTCTGTCCCATTTTACTTTAGCTTTAGTTATGAATTCTTTTAGTTTTTGAAATATTTGTCCTTTTTCTTCCATAAGATAAACTTCAACGCAATTCGTATAGTCATCTAAGAAGGTAACAAAATACTTGTTTCTATCCCATGTTTCTGGAGTGATTGGTCCACAGACGTCCGTGTGAATAATTTCCAATGATTGTGTAGCTTTTTTTTGCTGATCTCCAAAAGGCATTCTTGTGTGTTTTGCTTGTATACACACCTCACAATTCGATAACTGGTTTTCTATTTCTTCCTTTTTAAGTTTTACCTTCCGACAATTTAAGCAATTTAATCATATTATTTATGCCTAAGTGACCTAATCTTTCATGCCATAATTTTACTGATGATTTATTTTCAATCGTAATTGCCTTTTCGGTAGTCTCATTACTTTGTATAACATACAATCCTGCGCTATTTTTCTTTCCTTCGAAAATAGTTTTTTTATCTTTATTTATTGTTACTATGTCTTTATGGAATTCAACCTTTCCTCCTTTCTGTGTTATTGAATTAACAGACAAAAGATTTCTTCTTAAATCAGGTACATATAAGACATTGTTTAATTCACAATTTCCTAGGTCAACCGTTCCAGTCCTTCTTGCTATCATTGTTCCTTCTTTATTTGCTACTCCGACCTTTGTTATTATTTTCTGACCTTCCTTTAAGGTTGTTATGTTATTCGTTATATGAGAAGTTGATTCAGACTCGACAATCCAGTCCTCAGTTTCTCCAATGCTTGTTAAAAAGGCTACTTTATTATTATTTTCTTTCGTCGAGTTATCTCTTTTCTTCCTAAAAAAGCAGTCTCTATTCAAGTGATTGATCTTTTTGCATATTTTACAAAATTTTCCCGAATTTTTTTGCAATCTTTTGCTACATATCTAGTTTTATGACAGTTGTAACATATTATATCATTACCTTCTTTAATAGTGTCTACCTTTTTACATGCGTGCGCTAGATGACCTTTCATGTTACATTTGTAGCATTTTCTCTCTTCTGTTTTAAATGCCACTGTTTTTTCTTGGTCCATTCGATTCTTCGCCTCCTCCGCTAAAAGTCTTGCCGTCAAATTGATTATTGTTCGTTCTGCAGCAGGAGTTGATTCCCATGCACTAACAAAAAATCTGTAATTCTCCGGCAAAGCTGTTAATATCTTGGAAATGACCATGGTATCATTTATTTCCTTTCATAAACTCTTAAGGATCCTGGACTAACGCTCGAACTTAATCGAGGTCAATAATGTAGGTAAAATTCTAAGATATAATATAAATTATCAAATTGGCTTTACAGAATACAAAATCCTTTTCCAGGATTAAAGTACACGCAAAAATGAACCACACGAGTATCGACTTCATATCAAAGTCAAAAAAAAATTAAAAATATTCGCTCTTCTTTACCTTAACCTTAACCTATAATGAATAAAATGTTTAACAGGATGGATCTTTTTTATTAAAGATTTGTTCGTACTTTTATTGCTACCATACTGTTTATTATTCTTGTCCGAGTCCTGCTGTGCTCTCGATTTATGTGCCTAATCTCATATAACTTTTATATGAGTGAATGTTTCTATGAGTTGACAGCTAATTAATAATTTTAAGCCTTTTTCGGTCTTTAATTGAGCAGAGCAGGATTTGTTTTCGTGCGTACTTTACACCTGTAAAAGGATTTTTTAATCTGTAAAGCCAATTCGAAGATTCATCTTGTTAAAGAAAATGAACTGTTCCGTCGGTATCCAGCATCCCCTTAAGCTTAAAGGCAAGATTCTGTAATTCTGTTACAAACGTGGCCATATAAATGTCATCTTTCTTTTTATATTCAAACAATTCCTGCATCAGAGCGCATTTTTGATGCTGCGAATCTCTTTCATATATATTTTTTAATTTCTACCACATTTGAAAATCAGTGATACACGTAACTATATGTATTAACGATTGTTTTTCTAAAGTGACAATTATTCGTTTCGCCTTAGCATCTTTCTTCTTCCATTCCACACTCTACAATTGTGCAACTGTTGGCTCGCTCCACATAATATCCAAGAAATCGGCTGCCTCCAAATGAATCTCTATTAGAAATCTCCAGAGTAGATATCCATCAGCATCCTTCAATTTATCAATACTCTCTAACACTCCTGATACATTTGTTGCAGCACACATTTTAATGTCTCACTAGTTCAGTTTTAATGTTCTCAAATTTACATTGCCCTTTTGTTTAAAAGTTATTCAAATTGTCTATATTCACTTACACCTTCTAGCACGTGGCTCTGGGCCCATAACCTGATGGAGGTATTAACGAAGTGTAGTAAATATATATGATTGAATAGTTTAATAAATTGTTTAATATAAACTTTGCCACTTAACAAATGTACATAGATTACATTTGTAAAATAGTACAGACAGATAAATTCTATAATGAAGAACTCTTGCTAAAGGAGATGCTTTACTTGAGGTTGCTAGTGCACGAATAAACGCCTTGTCTAAAACCCGCAAAGTCAACTTATGTACACGTATATTTCACGTGATCAGATACCGCGTGTCCTATAATAACAAATAAAGCAATGCTTCTTTGTGCCTGATTCAAATTATAACTAAAATTGAGATTACATTACTAACAATTTTAAAATTTAGATGTAGAATTATTACGAAATATCTTATACATTATATTTTAAAATTAAAATTAAAGTAAAATTTTTCTGCATGCGTTTTTATCTAGGATATTTTATTACATTTTGTAGAAATCCAATTTATATTTTTTATTACAATATTACTATATGTATTTATTAATGTGTTAATAATTTACAGAATAATTACATTATTATTATTATAAAATTTACGATCTTGTGATTTTTAAAATACTGTAAAATAAAATTATTTATACTATAAAATTGTATATACCTACCTTGCGATTCAGTTCTTGAATAAAATGCTGCACGATTTGCTTGAAATCTTCTCACACGAATTCGTATCAAAAACCGTTGTTTATCCATGTCCACTTCGATGCTAAATTAAAATTCACTAAATTCTAGGTTAATATTTATCCCAGGCTAATATTAATCAAATCTTATGATAGTCTGAGAGCTGGTGACAGATTTTTGGGCATGATTTGCTACACAATGAAAACTACCTAGAACATTAATTTTTTTATCTACAAATATAGAAACGCAAGGGGAGCGTCCCAGATGTGCACAGAATAAATCGGACACAGCAGGTTGAATGAATCGTACGCAGTTGCGATCGGACACAGTCTCGATCTGACACAGTGCGATCAGACACAGTGTCCACGATTCGACACTGCTCTATTTGACACCGCACGATTCGACACGCGTGCCAGACCGTGCCAGGTGACTCCCGTCAACCAGGATGTTTGGGTTGCGAAAATCGCAACACAGAGAGGAGAACCAACGGATTCGGCAGTACCGGGGCACGCGTATGAACCGTGCCAGGCGATCCCCGTCAACCGGGGTGTTCAGGTCGCAAAAATCGCGACGTAAGAATCCGCCACGAAACAACGGGTTCGGCGGCACCGAGGCACACGTAGGGATAGTGCCAGGTGACCCCCGTTAACCGGGGTGTCCAAGTCGCAAAAATCTCGACACAGAGGTTCTCGTGGCGCACCTCTGTGTCGTGATCTTCGTGACCCCCGGTTGACGAGAATCATCTGACACAGTCCTTACGCGTGTCGAATCGTAAACACTGTGTCCGATCGATACTGTGTCCGATTGACACTGTGTCCGATCGCACTGTGTCTGATCGACACTGTGTCCGATTCATTCAACCTATTGTGTCCGATTTATTCTGTGCGCAACTGGGGCTCGCTCAACGCAAGTATGGCTGGTAATGAGTGGGGCAATGATTAGGGACTGTATGTTAAAATTGTTGTAAAAAGTTTGATTGTAGAATGATTTGCTACAAAATGATTTTTGTTTCTAATGATAATTTTTGAGAAAAAAGTTTTCGAAAAACAGTTGCCATACTCTCCAGACGGGCTCTAATCAAGCCATCTCTTAATTTGCTCGCTAAAACCACTGCGGAGGCCATCCAAGTTGATGATCTTTTCGGCTCTCTCCCTCTTTCCATCTCTCCCTCTCTCCCTCTCTCCATCTCTCCCTCTCTTCCTCCCTCTCTCCCTCTCTCATCTTCCGGCGAGGAGTTAAAAAAGGTAACCACGATGGAAAAGTTGTCCAAGGACATCGCAAAGACACTGTTATTTATTGCAAGGGCTCTCAGCAGCCCATGAAACAACCGACGCCAGTAGTCCAGGCTAAGGCGGGAAACGCTCGCGTCCCTGTCGCGAGCAGGAGATCATCGGCGACAATGAGAACAGAAACATACAGAGGATCGAACAGCAGTCGCCGACCGATGTACCACTCGAGGTCTCATTCGAGGAGCTCGAGCATTAAATAGTGCTCAGGTAAAGATTGCCAGTAGGCTTTCTTTTTTCCTCTCTCGGTGGAAACTAATTACATCAGATTTTACAATCCTGCAAGCGATGGCAGGTTATAGATTTCCGTTTATTCAGGACCTGCCTCTCCAAGTTGAAGAACCTAACATTTTTTTGTATACCGAGGAAAGAATTTGCCATCGCGAGATTATTAGACTTCTCGAAAAGGGTGCAATCGAGCCGGCGTCGGAGGTTATAAATCAATTCATATCCAAATATTTGGAATATTTGTTATTAGGAAGTCCTCTGGGGGCTGGAGACTCAGTCTGAATTTGAAGCAACTCAATAAGTTCATCGTAGCCCTGCACTTCAAGATGAAAGACTGAAAAACGGTCGTTCGCCTTCTGTCACCCGGCGACTTCCTGGCTTCGATCGACTTAGAAGACGCGTATCTTCTTCTTCCAATCTATCATGAAGATAGAAAAATTTCTTCGTTTCCGCTTTAGGAATCAATTGTTTTAATTCAAAGCTCTCTCTTTCGGACTTGCATCTGCTCCGTACATATTTACAAAGATTTTAAGGGGATGCTGGAGTGACGCTCGAATTTGATTGAGGTCGATAATGTAGGTGGAATTCTAAGCTATAATATTATAAATTATCAAATTGGCTTTACAGAATACAAAATCCTTTTGCAGGATTAAAGTACGCGCAAAAATGAACCACGTGAGTATCGACTTCACATCAAAGACGAAAAAAATTAAAAATTTTTGCTCTATTTTATCAATTTTCGCACGCTTGTCAGCATAAATTTTCGTATCGCAAATACGTCTTATTTAGGCATCAAAGTCTA
>OV788321.1:9099778-9158471 GCA_928718305.1 Tetramorium bicarinatum
GAGCATCTGCGGCCAGATGTGCCTGCAGTTTCTCCAAACGGTGGACGCGTGCGAATTTAAAGCCTGACGAGCCGTTGCGAGGACTCAGTGTACGCTAAGCAGTTTTTCCATCATGTCGTTGACATTCACGCTGAGTGGCAAGAGCAACGTTCTCGCGGTAAACTACTCTCCAGCCATAGATTTGAGCGATGACGATTACGAGCTTGGTCTAATGGACTTTGAGACTTATCATACGATAGCGAATGTGAATGCCTCGAACAATAAATTTTACTTTCACAAAGATGACGTGGAAATTACAATTCCCGAGGGATCGTATGAACTGCGAGACATAAACAAGTTTCTGAAACGCGCAATTTTGTCGAAACACGATGAACATGTTGAAACGCACAACGATTACGAGGATGGAGAATATCCGATAGTGATGCGCGCAAATTACAATACGATGAGGAGCGAGATAAAATGTGCCTTTAGAGTAAACTTTAACAAGCCCAACAACATAGGATCGCTGCTGGGATTTTCGTCGAATCGTATATTGCAGCCGTAAAAATGGTACGAGTCGGACATGCCGATTAACATTATGAACGTGAACATTATCCGCATAGAATGCAACATGACCGCGGGCGCGTACAGCAACAGCAAGCGCGTGCACACGATACATGAATTTTCATCGAACGTGCCACCAGGATATAGATATCGGAAACGCCGGCGCAGATCATTTATCTGCCGATCATCGTACGGAGCATTACGGATCTAACGATACGCGTCGTCGATCAAAACGGTCGACTGCTCGATTTTCGAGGAGAGGAGATTACTGTCAGACTGCACGTGCGACGGCGACAGCGATAACCCGGGCGTGAGATGCTCATGTTGAACGAATCAAACGCAAAGAACGTCAGAGCTAACGCGATCGTCACGAGAACAACGACATCGACATTTGGCAATATCCGATCATCCGGTTGTAGCGAGAAAAAGAAACTCAATGCGTCGAACGTTGAATTTTTAAAATCTTTGGGATTCGCCGTGCGAAACATCTAAAATGGTTGACATCTTGAACATCGAGGGTGAACCGATCTTTGATGATCGCATTATCAAGATCGAGACTCACACGTACAACCCGTACGCTAATACAACGTTCGGATACAACGACGAGATAAGGATACCCATACAACAACAGGATCTGTACACGTTGCCGTGCGAAAGTTTTCTATACATCGAAGGAATATTGAAGAAGAAGAACAATGATGCGGCGGCCACGTCGGCGGCTACGTCGGCGGCGAATGTTCTTACAAATAATTGCGTAGCATTTATGTTTGACGAAATTCGATACGAACTCAATGGTGTGGAGATTGATCGCAGCAGAAATGTTGGAATAGCCAGCACGCTCAAGAACTATGCGTCGCTAACGTACGACAAATCATTGATCCTGATAAATGCTGGATGGGACGTTGGATCCAGCATGCCGGAAGGAAACTTTAATTTTTGCGTACCGCTCTACATGTTGCTGGGATTTTGTGAGAATTACAAACATGTGGTTATCAACGCTCGTCACGAATTGATTCTAATACGATCGCGCAATGACAACAATTGCCTCATGGGAGATTCGACGACGGAGCCAGAAATCGAATTATTCAAAGTACAGTGGCGAATGCCTCACGTTATGTTAAATAAAGTCAATAAATTGTCCATGCTACGGGCTTTGAAAAGCGGGCGATACTTCAACATGTGTTTTCGCTTGTCGGGATCTATACGAGTTTCATGGGCCGTCAAAACTGCGACTCAATTGGAAAAACCGGGATACGTTGTCTTCGCTCTGCAGACTGGCCGAAAGAATACCATGTCTCAAGATGCTAGCGTATTCGACCACTGTAACCTGACCAACGTAAAACTCTATCTAAATTCTGATTATTATCCATATGATGATCTGAATCTAGACTTTAAGAAAAAAAGATACGCTCTGCTTTATGACATGTATTCACGTTTTCGTAATTCTTATTACGGATCCGAGAGCCAAGAAGTGTTTTTCACCCTAGGAACATTTTTAACGAAAGGACCATTTGTGGTCATTGATTGCTCGCGACAGAACAAATCGATCAAGAGCGCCACTGTGGATGTACGCATAGAATTCGATTGCAGTGAAAATATACCTGCAAGTACTACTGCCTATTGCCTCATCTTGCACGATCGCGTAATTCAGTACAACCCATTGACCAACATTGTTCGCAAAATCACCTAAATACGACTTTGGAGAGGGGAGCGATATAAAATCTACAACTTCCCGCTCCTCGACATAAATCAGTCATGTCTGCAACCATGTCAACACCAACGTTTGTGGATCTGCAAGGTTTCGTCGTCGGGAGAAACTCCTTCGTCGTGAAAGAATTTGCCGCTCTCAGAGACGGATATATTCTCACTCATTATATATTTGAAAACTCCGAGCCATGGCATTTTCTCAGCAAAGCGGATAGAAAACACGTATCCTGGTTGGAGATGAAACATCACGGATTGCATTGGCGCGATGATCACGGAACGATTCCGTACTTCACGGCTAGAGACATGATTACAAAGGCGTTGCGGGATGTGACGGAGAGCGAAAACTCACCCATCGTATACGTAAAGGGACTTGAGAAACGAGAATGGCTGCGGGATTTGCTCCCGGACGATGTGAGAGACGATGTCTACATCGAGAGCCTCGACGAGCACTACGAAGACGTGGAATCATTGAAAAAGATGGACGCACATACTTTACGTTGCCATAAACATGTATTCAATTGTGCAATGCAAAATGTATTCAAGCTATTTAATTGGTGGCATAATCATAAAAAATAAACGCATATTATTTACACATATATGTATTGTCGATTATTTTATTCCTCCCTCCCCCATTACGCATACAACATTTAGGTTCTTTATATTAATTCACGTTTTATTAAAGTAAAATCACGTTATTTCATGTTTTGCTAATTTGTTTGACGTTTCTCAATATTCTGTTAATAATTACTCGATGTTTCTCGATGTATGTTAGATGGAGAGGGTTCCGATAGCGCACGGTGCGATAGCACACATCCCGGTAGCACACATAAAATTTAACTCATTTCCCGATAGCTCACATCCCGATAGCACACGTCCCGATATCGCACAAGATAAAAGACACATTTTCCCGATAGCGCACAACGAAAGAAACATGTTATCCCGATAGCACACATTCCCGAATACCCTTTATCCCGATAGCGCACATCCCGATAGCGCACGTCCCGATAGCGCACGTCCCGATAGCACACGTCCCGATAGCGCACGTCCCGATAGGGACCGTGCCAGGCGACCCCGGTCAACCGGGATGTCCAGGTCGCAAAGATCGAGACGTAGGGATCCGCCACGAGAACCAACGGGCTCGGCAGCACCAAGGCACGCGTAGGGACCATGCTAGGCGATTCCCGTCAACCGGGATGCCCGGGTCGCGAAGATCACAACACAGAGGTGCGCCACGAGAACTAACAGGTTCGGCGGCACTGGGGCGCACGTAGGGACCGTGCCAGGTGACCCCCGTCAACCAGGTGTCAGGTCGCGAAGATCACGACACAGGGTGCGCCACAAGAACCAACAAGTTCGGCAGCACCAGAGCACGCGTATGAACCGTGCCAGGCGATTCCCGTTAATCGGGATGTTTGGGTCGTGAAGATGACGACGTGGGGATCCGCCGTCAAGGAAAACGCGCAAAATTTAAGTTGTAAACCTATGTGGAAGTAGTGGGGGTTGGATAATAACGCGTGGGCAGGGTGCAGGGGAGGGCTTCGCCCTCCCTGCATCCCCGCGTAAAAGTATAACATAACTAGAGGCTCCACATTCAACAACGTGGAAATGAACAGCGTGGACTTAGTTTTGTATGAAAACAGAAGAAAGGAAATTAAGTGCGGAGTCAAATCGTGCGGTTGACGGGTGCCTGGCATGATTTCTACGCGTGCCCCGGTAACTGTAGAACCCGTTGGTTCTCGTGGCGCACCTCTGTGTCGTGATCTTCGCGACCTGGACACCCGATTAACAGGAATTGCCTGGCATGATTTCTACGCGTGCCCCGGTGCTGTAGAACCCGTTGGTTCTCGTGGCGCACCTCTGTGTCGTGATCTTCGCGACCTGGACACCCAGGTTGACGGGGGTCACCTGGCACGGTCCCTACGTGTGCCTCGGTGCCGCCGAACCCGTTAGTTCTCGTAGCGGATCTCTACGTCGCAATCTTTGCGACCTGGACACCCCGATGAACGGGAATCGCCTGGCACGGTTCATACGCGTGCCCCGATGCTGCCGAACTTGTTGGTTCTCGTGGCGCACCTCTGTGTCGTGATCTTCGCGACCTGGACATCCCGGTTGACGGGGGTCACCTGGCACGGTCCCTACGCGTGCCCCGGTGCCGCCGAACCCGTTAGTTCTCGTGGCGCACCTCTGAGTTGTGATCTTCGCGACCCGGACATCCCGGTTGACGGGAATCGCCTAGCATGGTCCCTACGCGTGCCCCGGTGCTGCCGAGCCCGTTGGTTCTCGTGGCGGATCCCTATGTCTCGATCTTTGCGACCTGGACATCCCAGTTGACGGGGGTCGCCTGGCACGGTCCCTATCGGGACGTGCGCTATCGGGACGTGCGCTATCGGGACGTGCGCTATCGGGACGTGCGCTATCGGGACGTGCGCTATCGGGACGTGCGCTATCGGGACGTGCGCTATCGGGACGTGCGCTATCGGGATGTGCGCTATCGGGATAAAGGGTATTCGGGAATGTGTGCTATCGGGATAACATGTTTCTTTCGTTGTGCGCTATCGGGAAAATGTGTCTTTTATCTTGTGCGATATCGGGACGTGTGCTATCGGGATGTGAGCTATCGGGAAATGAGTTAAATTTTATGTGTGCTACCGGGATGTGTGCTATCGCACCGTGCGCTATCGGGACCCTCCCTGTTAGATGTATGTGAGATGTTTCTCGATGTATGCGAGACGTATGTGAGATGTTTCTCGATGTATGTGAGACGTATGTGAGATGTATGTAAGATGTATGTGAGACGTATGTGAGATGTTTCTCGATGTATGTGAGACGTATGTGAGATGTATGTTAGATGTATGTGAGAAGTATGTGAGACGTATGTGAGATGTTTCTCGATGTATGCGAGACGTATGTGAGATGTTTCTCGATGTATGCGAGATGTATGTGAGATGTATGTGAGATGTATGTGAGATGTATGTGAGACGTATGTGAGATGTATGTGAGATGTATGTTAGATGTATGTGAGATGTTTCTCAATGTATGTGAGATGTATGTGAGATGTATGTGAGATGTATGTGAGATGTATGTTAGATGTATGTGAGACGTTTCTCTCGACGTCTTTTCAGGTTTTGTCACGTTTCTATAAATATATCTCCTCCTCCAGATCGCGCTTAATCCCCTCCCTTATTCTTTCAAAATGTCGACTATTGTCACGTATATGCAATTTACGCAGATAATTTTACGCAATCAGTGTTGCATCAACCGCATGTATCAACGGATCGCTTCTTGTAACCGAGAAAAATGTACTCCGTCGAAGAGAACATCGGCAATCGCGCGATGAACTATTACGTGCCGATTCAGGATGATGAAACTTTAACGTGTGAGAAGAAAAAATCTAACAAGTAAGTATAGAACTTCCTATTTTATATATTGTAAATTATATTATTTTGAAACTAATTTCATTATTTTGCTACAGCATTTCGTTGGAGCGTCGTGCGGTTCGTGTACTGAGTAGACGATACGCGCTAACAGCCACGGGATACAAATTCCTCGAAATTGGCATCAATGTGGGCCCACCGAGCTATGTGGAGATCGTCATGGGAGATAATCGTGGAAACGAGATGATTCTGTCTCTCGAAACGTGGAGAAAATTGTACGAGCAGCGATGGAACATTCAAAAATTCCTTCGGAACGATAAGGATACTAGCAGTTCTATGAGCATCGGACCGCTAACGATCAGCACTTGCGCGATTAATAATGTTAAGCTTGTACGTCTCGAATCTTTGAACGTACGTTTGACGATGACCGAATCGACATTGTTCTCCATGTTTAATCTGGATCGGTGCATCTATTTAGCATTTGAGCAGTTCTTTCAAAATGTTGGTTCGGTTGATGTAAAGTTTACACAGTTCTCGCATATCGCGTCCACTGCGACGGATCCTAAAGAGGTATCAAACATGATTCGCGTCAGCGATGCTTTCGATAAGCATCAGCTCATCGATTGCGAGCTGTTGGCTTTAGTTTTCAGTACGTAAGAAAAAATATGTATAAACGTATGTGAAAATTAAGAATAAAATGTTTAAATGAAAATCTGAAACGTGATATCGTTAATTTTTATCCCTCCCTTCCCTTTCCTATTTTAGAATAATAAGAAATAATAAAATAATAAGAATAAGAATAAGAAAAAATAATAAAAATAAAAAAATAATAAAAGAATAAAATAAGAAAAAATAAAAAAAGCGTATAAAGAGCGAGTGGATAGGTACGCGAGATGCATGGGGGAACGGGAGCGATGGAGCGAGAGAAGATGGGAAGCGGGTGGGGGCGAGAAGAAATCCTTCACGCAGTCGTAGGACCCACAGCCGTAGGGTCTCTAATACACATCCCCTCCACCACAGATTCCCTCTCCGTAGTTATATGCCCCCCCTGCCCGTGTCCATGGAGTACCCCCGTACATGCTCCGGTTTCAAAATAATGTATCGTTTATAAATGTAAAATAATTAGTTTTTTATTCTTTTCACAATTTTTTACATTTAAAATAAATTAAAAGAATATTGAAGCATCAGTAGTAGATTGCGCGAGGTAGTGCTTGGCGATGTTCGAGCTACGGTTGGCGGCAGCGCTTTCTAAAATAAAAAGAAAAAAATACTTTAAAAATTTCCGAATATTCATTGCATTCGATAAAACGCGTAAAAAAAGGATACATACCTTATTACTTTGATGATGATGGCTTAGATCTCGAAAATTTTATTTACTATATTTCTTCTTCGACGGTGATGAATTTGCCGATGTTAGAGGACGGTACCCTTGGCGTTCGACCGATTTCTTATGAACATAATCTTTCATTTTCTCCCACGGTCGCGACGATGATTGACTCGGCGGTATCGCGGAGTTTGTACCCATCGCCCTTGTCCGATTTCTTATGAACATAATCTTTCATTTTCTCCCACGGTCGCGACGATGATTGACTCGGCGGTATTAAGGGTTGGTACTTCTCGTCCTTGTCTGATTTCTGAGGAATACACTCACGTACTCGCGACGATGATTGACTCGGTGGTATCAAGTATGTTTTGTACCCCTCGCCCTTGCCCGATTTCTGAGGAATACACTTCTGTATTCGATCCATATTGATTTTCTCTCTCACACAGCTTGTAACAAACTGAAGCTGGTGAGTGAAAGAATGAAGCTTTATGCGTCGCAAAAATTCCTATCACATGTGCACTCTCAAAAAAAGAATATTATTTTATAACATTATAAATTTAACATTATAAATTTTAGCAGCCCGAGATTGGCGCTGATAAAAAAAGATAATTTTTTCAGAAATACAGAAACGCATTCAAAAAATTCTCATTACATGTGCATTCTCGAGAAAAAGAATATTATTTTATAACATTATAAATTTAACATTATAAATTTTAGCAGCCCGAGATCGGCGCTCGAAAAAATTTTGAAAAGATAGTTTTATCCTTGTTCATATTATTAAAATACAATACAAGGGTAGGTATCTCAAACTTAGGTCTACCTACAAAAAATTTTATGACGGTCATAAAAGCGCTTTCAATCCTGTGACGTCATCCCCACCACTCCTGTGACGTCATACCCCCGCGCGCTTCGAGAACCCCCGCGCCCCCCTCGGAGGACCTGAGTTGAAACTCTTATATCCATACTACTCTAGATTTTCATACTAGAGATGTTCGTAATTATGAAGAATTAAAAACCGCGCTAGAAAGAAAATATCTAAGTAAACGAAGTACTACTCATCTTCAGATCGAATTTAACTCGCTCAAACAGCGAAATAGCGAAAGTGCTCAAAATTTCGGTCGACGAATGAATATATTAGCAATGGAACTATACGAATCCATGATAGAAGAAGGGGAACATTCCCTCGAACAGCAACGTACTATACTAGAGACGATAAAAAGACAGGTATTACAAAATTATCAAATAGGATTGAGCGACGAAATAAGACTATTAGTTCGTACCCAGAAGTACAATACACTATAAGAAGCAATCGCCGGTGCTAGCGCAGAAGAAAAAGTTAAAAGATCGAATCCGCGACATAATTATCAAAATCGCGGAAGAACCGATGCAAATAGACAATTTAAAAGTTCAACCCCGCAATGCCGAAAATGCGGAAAGATAGGTCATTACGAACGTGAATGTCGTAGTAACCAGCAAACGAATAAATTTGTTTTACCTAAAGCCAAAGAACATCCACGAATTAATACCGTGAGCAAATTTTGCAAGTACTGCAAAAAGACCGGACACCTGCGCGATGAATGCTGGTCGCTGAACGGACGACCAAGCAAGGATGGCTCAACCCAACGAGGAACGAACATAAATAAAATCACTCGTAATAAACATAATAATCACAAAGGCGCTAGGAATGATAAGAAGAACTCAGCAACGCACGATAGCGATAATGAAAGCGGAGAAGATGCAAGTACCAAGACTACGCGCACCGCGGCCGAGTATCGAATTAACCACGTGAGAAGCAAAATAGACACCGGGTTAGATTTAATATCTTTACCCGTTTGAGAAGACGAGAAAAAGCGAATTAATTTTTTATATACAGGAGCCACTATATCATTCTTAAAATTAAAAACATTAAAAGGAGAAACGAAAATTTACGAGAAAAAAATCGAATTGACTGGAATCACAGGACATTCCATCACTACCCTCGGAAAGACATATATAAATGTCACATTAATAAATGGCATAATTAAACATCCGTTTTACGTAATTAACGATAACGCCATGGAATACGATGGAATTCTAGGTGCCGATTTTATTAAGCGACACAAGGCTACATGCGATTATCAATCCAAAGAAGTAATAATCGGAAGTACAAATTTCAAACTCCATCCGTATAAACGAATAGCCTTAGAACCGCGCAGCGAAACAATTGTACAAGTAACAACTAATCGAAACGTAATCGGAGTAACAAAAGCCGAAGAAGCCGCACCCGGAATTTTTATCGGGAACCATTTAGTCAAACCACGTGAGTTTACGTGCCCCGTGAGTATCTTAAATACTACGGAGGATACGGTAAAAATAAATGTACCGCAAGTAATAATAGAAGAAATAATAATAGATAAAATGACGGAAAAGTTACCCATTAACACTACGAAATCTTGCGAAAAAATTTTACCAGAAATTTCCCGTGAAGCGCAAATAAAAAATCTACTAAGAACCGAGCATTTAAATGCAGAAGAAAAGAAAAGTTTAATGCATATATGGGAAGAATTCAGCGATGTATTTCATCTGGACGGAGAACCACTGACATGCACGGAAAGAATCACGCATCAGATAACCACACGAACGGATTCATCCAGTGTGAATGTGAGGCCATATCGCCTCCCAGAAAAAACATAAAGTAGAAGTATATCGCCAAATACGTGAAATGCTGGATCACGGAATAATAAGACCCAGTATCAGCCAATGGAACGCGCCGTTATTGATAGTACCAAAGAAACTGACGCGTCTGGCAAAGCAAAATTACGAATAGTAGTAGATTTTCGAAGATTAAATAATCTCACAATAGGCGACTCATTCCCATTACCAAATATAATCGACATACTAGACCAACTAGGGAATGCGAAATACTTTACTACGTTAGATCTCGCTTCAGGTTATTATCAGATACCAATGGCCGAACGCGATAAGCAAAAAACAGCTTTCTCTACGCCGCATGGTCATTTTGAATTTAATAGAATGCCTTTTGGTTTAAAAAACGCGCCAGCCACATTCCAAAAACTCGTGAATACGATTTTAACAGGCATTCAAGGATTAAAATGCTTAGTATATCTTGACGATATAGTAATTTACGGTCCGAGTTTAGAAGAGCATAATAAATATAATAGAAGTATTAAATAATAGAAGTATTAAAAGTAAGAATAATAGAAGTATTAAAAAGATTACGAGATAGCAATTTGAAACTGCAACCCGACAAATGCGAATTTTTGCGCAAGGAAGTAATCTACTTAGGACACGTAATAACAGAAGATGGAATCCTACCCGATGGAATCCTTCATCTAAACTAGAAGCAGTACGAAAATTTCCCACACCACAAAAAGTTAAAGATATTCAATCATTTATTGGATTAGCTGGATATTATAGAAGATTTATAGAAGATTTTTCCAAAATAGCCAGACCTCTAACAAAATTAACAAAGAAAGATGAAAAATTTATGTGGACCTCTAAACAACAACACGCTTTTGATACATTAAAAAATAAATTAACCACAGCGCCCGTGCTAAGATACCCCGACTTCGTGAATTCATTATCACCACGGACGCATCGGATTACGCCATCGGCGCTATACTATCTCAAGGTACGGTAGGTCAAGATCGCCCGATCGCCTATGCTAGCCGCGTATTATCGCGAGCCGAACGAAATTATAATACAACTAAAAAAAAATTACTTGCTATTGTATGGGCAGTAAAACATTTCAGACCATATTTATATGGAACTAAATTTAAAATAGTTACCGGCCATAAACCACTGATATGGTTATTTAACGTAAACGATCCCGGATCAAGATTAATCCGCTGGAGACTAAAACTCGAAGAATATGATTATGAAATAATCCACAAGTCTGGAAAGACGAACGTAAATGCCGATGCATTAAGGGGATGCTGGATACCGACATTACAGCTCATTTCGCTAATGAGCAATCTTCGAATGAGATATCTTCGAATGAGATATCTTCGAATTGGCTTTACAGATTAAAAAAGCCTTTGACACGTATAAAGTACGAACGAAAACGTGGGGTGTCGTGCCCAATTGAAGACCGAAAAAGGCATAAAATTAAATAATTATATTAATTATCTATTGTTAACAGTACCTTTTGCACTCTTGAACTATCAACACACAGAAACATACATTCATATAAAGATTATATGAGGTTAGACACATAAACCGAGTCACGGCACCCCACGGACAGGAATAACGAACACTGTGGTAGCGATGAAAATACAAACAAATGTCTAATAAAAAAGATATATTGACGAGATCACTTTATTCACATGCACCTATGTAGTGTACATGTGGAGCGGTCAGCAGACCAGTGATTACATATATACATAGGTCGACGGTAGTTCCGCATCTTTTTGAGAGATAGCGCTGCTGTTACATCGATCTGTTGCATCGACCAAAGCACATATATACGTAATCATACATGCACACACACATATATACACATTCGTGACTTTCTTTTTCGCACTTTATTGTATGTTCATTCTCTCTCTCTTTCTCTCTCTCTCTCTCTCTCTCTCTCTCTCTCTCTCTCTCACGAGATATTGACTGATTATAAAGAAAAAACTCCCGGATATACGTATAAAATAGATTATGAAGTATTATAATAAATTCCCACAGATGTTTCCAAACTCGAGAATAATCGAATAATTTTAAAAATGATAAATAGATATTAGAATAACTTTAGATGATTATCTTTTATACATTTTATACTACAATACATGTATTTTACTAATTTGCAAACAATTGCATTTTGATATTTGAAACTGATCATGCGAACTTTCAGAATAATAAAATTAATAAAATTAATTAAAATACTTATAAAATAAAAAATAATAATTAGAAAGTTTTAAAATATAGATGCAATTTACAATATGAAGAGAAACTTTAACATTATTTATTTAATAATCGTGTAAAAACTACATGAGAGAGGATACGCAAGAATTTTACGTAAGAGGAAAAACGCTTGGGACGGTGAAATTGAGTACTTCAGGATTTTATGTAAAAAAGATACTTTATATATATATGTGTATAACACAAAAAATTTATTATAAAACAATTGACTCTTTCAAAAAATGAATGAAATACATTTCGCAAAATAAACTCCATACAATGGATTTATCGATGTTTTCAATTACAACAGTAAGACTAACAATAAGTATTTTCTTCTTAGTCTACATAATAATATTGCCAAAATAATTTTCCAAGAATTGCCATAAGCAAAACAGGATATTATAATAATAATAATAGTAATAGGATATAATAGTAATATACAGAAATACAGAGAGTATTTCATCTGCACACAATTACACGTGAGCCGCGACAAACAACCGAAACTTAAATAAACTTATATACGTCGAAAATTCTTCGTTCATCAAGAGGCACGGTAGTGTCTCGCGCGCCAAGCTACGCGCAGCGAGGCGCCGAGACACGGCCGTATCTCTTTTACGCGAAACGTCGTATTGAGAAATCCTTCGATTATCGGATCTCATTAACGACTGAACCGATCGAATTCTAAGTAGGCTTAATCGAAAGCTTAGGATCGAATTATATAATGAAAGTATTATTATTTTTATTTTACGTGAACTACGAGCGGAGATATCGCGATGTAAAGTTTAAAAAAATTGAAAATGGGTAATTTTCATTTAAGAAACGTCGTCGTCGTCGTCGTCGTCGTCTCCTCCGCCCCGGCTAGTGGTGGGGAAATGTCCAGGTTCGCTTTTTTACCGCAAGAGCGGCACTGTTACGCGGCGTCTGCACTGACTGAACTGCATTGCTGAACTACTGCAACTCAGTGCAGTTATAACGAGAATTGACCCATAATCTCAATGTGTTATCCAACGGATTTGGCGGCACCGGGGCACGCGTAGGGACCGTGCCAGGCGATTCCCGCCAACCGGGATGTCCGTTTCGCGAAAATCACGACACAGAGATGCGCCACGAGAACCAATGGGTTCGGCGGCACCGGGGTACGCGTAGGGACCGTGCCAGGCGATTCCCGTCAACCGGGATGTCCGGGTCACGAAGATCGCAACACAGAGATGCGCCACGAGAACCGATGGGTTCGGCGCAGGGATGCCAGTTTGGATCCGCTGCCCGCTGGCAGCACGTATGGTGGGGATACACGTTCGGCGCTCGGCAAGCTTCGAGTCGTAGAAGAGCGCAGACAATCTGCTATCTCTTTCTCGAGAGTTACAGCTCTACGGCTATACTTGATGCCTTGAGATCTCAAGAATCATGTTGACGGCTCGAGGTTTGACTCGTCTATTAGATATGCGTAAAAACGTAAAAATTATGAATGAAATATAAATAAAATTATAAACGTATCTCCTAATTATAATATTTCCTCTCTATTTATCGTATATACATTTTATATATGTACATACACCTAGATCATACTAAAAATTGTTTATGAATATTTTTTATACGATTACATTCTTATATATGCACTATATACAATACTTATGGAATAATCTATAAATATGCATAAAATATTCTGCAAAATATTCGATAGATTGTTTTATTCACATTAAAAAAATATTTTTAGAAGCGGATATTCGAATGTACTATGAACATAATATATAAGAATGTCCTTCTTATAATTCTTATAATCCGAACATCTTTGAAATATGTTCTTAAAAAATATTCATAAAACGTTCATAAGAATGTTTAACATATGAGAGTCTGTATTCACATGATAAAAATAATATGTATTTTTCATACGAATGTTTAGTAGAGTGAACAT
This sequence comes from Tetramorium bicarinatum, assembly GCA_928718305.1. Lineage (NCBI taxonomy): Eukaryota > Metazoa > Arthropoda > Insecta > Hymenoptera > Formicidae > Tetramorium > Tetramorium bicarinatum. The sequence goes on from OV788321.1 coordinate 9,113,526, forward strand.
TTAAATAAAATAGGGAATGATTTTGCCGAGAAATGTACACACGGCGTCATAAATGCCTACATCTTTGAAGTTGGCTGCGTTCAGAGTTTATCTTTTTCTTTTCAATGTAGAAGGCAGTGGATAGATGGAAGGAGAAGGATAAACTCTGAATACAGCCAACTTCAGAGGTGTAGGCATTTATGACGCCGTGTGTACATATTTAAGTAATGTCTTATTTAAAACTATAATTTTAAAAATATGATTATAAAGACAATTATATCTTAACTTCTATTTATAAATCGTATTTATAAATCGATTTTCTGTACATTTTTCATTTTTATGATAAAGCAATTTTAAAGTTAACTCTCTCTATAGTCTTCCTATTGTTTTGTTTAATCATTTTTATTTTTTTATATTTTTTAATGAGAAACAAATACCGCCGAATATATTGTTACCTAATATGCACCAGGGAAAAATTGATCGGATTTTGCAAGTCTTATATGGGTGTATATAAATATACATACATGAATACGCCTGTGCATATACATACTTTTTTTCAATTCTATTTAGTCAATTTGAATTGACGAAATGCATTCTGAAAAGTTCCACACTTTTCGAAAAACTTAGATGACAATGGTTATTATTATACATATACACTGCACTGATATTACGCATTTCACACACGAGTGTGCCTCTGGATCTTGTCATGAAAAACAGAGAAAAGGTGAACCTACTTAAATGCATGCACAAAAATACCAAAAAATGAATTTTTGAATACGATGGAATTCATTCTCACCTATTTCATCCACCTATTTCATCTTCGACGATATTATATACAGGGTGTTCAAAAAGTCCCGGACCGGTTAAATAACTTGTAAAGTAGGCGTCGCACTGAAAAATGATCAAGATAAAAGTTGTAGGAAATGTCCCTGGCTATCCGATGGTGACCATGGCTGTGACCTTGACGTTGACATTCAAGGTCATTTGAAGGTCAAGTCGATTTTTTTAAATGGAACCCCATATTTTTGATCCCGGAAACGAAAAGAGCGGAAAATTTCACGTTCAGATATGACCTTGACCATTTTTTTTTAATTTGACCTCTGATGGTTGACAAGGCTGACACCAATCCCAGCCGGCTAAGGCAAGGTTGGGTGATGTCCGGCCAGTGAAGGCAAGGCTGACATCAATCCCAGCCGGCTAAGGTAAGGTTGGGTGATGCCCGGCCAGTGAAGGCAAGGCTGACATCAATCCCAGCCGGTTAAGGCAGGGAAGGGTGATGCCCGGCCAGTGAAGGCAAGGCTGACATCAATCCCAGCCGGTTAAGGCAGGGAAGGGTGATGCCCGGCCAGTGAAGGCAAGGCTGACATCAATCCCAGCCAGTTAAGGCAGGGAAGGGTGAAACCAGGCAATTGCAGTAAGTTGGAAGTTATTTATTAGAGCAAATGCTCAAAGTTTTCGCCCCCAGCTGTCTGGCAATACGCTATGCGGTTGTAAAATGCTGCAACCGCTTGGCGAATCATGTCTGCATCAATGGCAATGATTTCATCTCTTATTCTCTGTTGAAGTTCATCGAGGTTTGCTGGTTTCGTTCGATATACCCTATCTTTGAGGTAACCCCACAAAAAATAATCTAGTGGTGTAAGATCAGGGGATCTGGCTGGCCATTCTATAGCTCCTCTTCTCCCTATCCACCTTGCTGGAAATACTGTGTTTAAGTAGGTACGAACATCTCGGCTATAATGAGGAGCTGCACCATCTTGCTGAAACCATGTCTGGTGAAAATAATCGCCCACAATTGCCTGAATCGCCGGTATGATTCTATTTCGCAACATGTCTTCGTACTTCACCGCAGTAAGATTTCCGTCAATGAAGAAGGGCCCAACTATTCTGTTATTAATAATCCCGGCCCAGACATTCAATTTTTGAGGATATTGAGTATTGCGAGTATCAGACATCCATCTTGGGTTGTTATCGCTCCAGAACCTAAAATTATGCCTATTGACATTGCCATTAAGTTCAAACGTAGCTTCGTCTGAAAATAAAATTTTATTCAAGAAATTTCCATCAGCATCTATTTGTCCATCATCAATTCACAAAACTGAAAGCGTCTATCTGAATCATCTTCAAACAGTTCATGTACAAGTTTAATTTTGTATGGATAGAACTTTAATTTTTTTTTCAAAATATTATGTGTAGATCCAACACTAATATCATGTTGCTGATATAATTTCCTAACCGTACTGTGGCGATGTTCAGTAACTGAGAGAGCAACATCCAGCTGTTTCTCTGGATTAGTTGCTGTAACAGGGCGACCCGATCTAGGAAGATCCTTTACACTTCCAGTCAAATTGAACCGTGCAATTGTCCTTTGTCCTTTGATGATGGCCCAAATAGATGCTGATGGAAATTTCTTGAATAGAATTTTATTTTCAGACGAAGCTACGTTTGAACTTAATGGCAATGTCAATAGGCATAATTTTAGGTTCTGGAGCGATAACAACCCAAGATGGATGTCTGATATTCGCAATACTCAATATCCTCAAAAATTGAATGTCTGGGCCGGGATTATTAATAACAGAATAGTTGGGCCCTTCTTCATTGACGGAAATCTTACTGCGGTGAAGTACGAAGACATGTTGCGAAATAGAATCATACCGGCGATTCAGGCAATTGTGGGCGATGATTTTCACCAGACGTGGTTTCAGCAAGATGGTGCAGCTCCTCATTATGGCCGAGATGTTCGTACCTACTTAAACACAGTATTTCCAGCAAGGTGGATAGGGAGAAAAGGAGCTATAGAATGGCCAGCCAGATCCCCTGATTTTACACCACTAGATTATTTTTTGTGGGGTTACCTCAAAGATAGGGTATATCGAACGAAACCAGCAAACCTCGATGAACTTCAACAGAGAATAAGAGATGAAATCATTGCCATTGATGCAGACATGATTCGCCAAGCGGTTGCAGCATTTTACAACCGCATAGCATATTGCCAGACAGCTGGGGGCGAAAACTTTGAGCATTTGCTCTAATAAATAACTTCCAACTTACTGCAATTGCCTGGTTTCACCCTTCCCTGCCTTAACTGGCTGGGATTGATGTTAGCCTTGCCTTCACTGGCCGGGCATCACCCTTCCCTGCCTTAACCGGCTGGGATTGATGTCAACCTTGCCTTCACTGGCCGGGCATCACCCTTCCCTGCCTTAACCGGCTGGGATTGATGTCAGCCTTGCCTTCACTGGCCGGGCATCACCCAACCTTACCTTAGCCGGCTGGGATTGATGTCAGCCTTGCCTTCACTGGCCGGACATCACCCAACCTTGCCTTAGCCGGCTGGGATTGGTGTCAGCCTTGTCAACCATCAGAGGTCAAATTAAAAAAAAATGGTCAAGGTCATATCTGAACGTGAAATTTTCCGCTCTTTTCGTTTCCGGGATCAAAAATATGGAGTTCCATTTAAAAAAATCGACTTGACCTTTAAATGACCTTGAAGGTCAACGTCAAGGTCACCATCGGATAGCCAGGGACATTTCCTACAACTTTTGTCTTGATCATTTTTCAGTGCGACGCCTACTTTACAAGTTATTTAACCGGTCCGGGACTTTTTAAACACCCTGTATAAACAAACATATGGCACTCCTATGGGATAACCGCTATTTCCAGTCATAGCAGATATTGTCATGCAAGATCTAGAAGAGCAGTCGTTAACGATGTGCAAAATATCTTTTATTCTTGATATGTGGACGACATTGTGCTAACTGATTTCGAACCAATCAAAAGAGTTGTTATCTTGAGACTAACTGGCCTGTTTAAGTTTTATTTTGAAGTGTTCTCTCCTAGATAAGTTGTCTTACTAGACTTGTGAGACTTTTTTCTTATCCTTTTAATTCTGAGAGTGGTATCCTTCTGCTAAAACTACCGAAACCATCGAAATCGCCATTAACGTAGAAAATCTACTCCGTTTTCATATCTATTGTGAATTTCATTTCGCTCTGAGTAAGGGGAGTGTATTATTTCCCGAATTGTGATCCCCTTGGGATTGGATTTTTCCTTATACTGATGGTGCATCATTTAACAGTTTTCATAATTTGTTGTTTATTATTTTAAATATTACATCCAAAGGATAGCAGATATTAAGGAGGGTCTCAATACAGAATCTTAAATTCTTCTCATAAAAAATGGGATGTGACAGCAAAATCGTCCTAGCAACTAAATTATAAATAGTTCCAATTTTGTGGCACATAGGATAATTCAAGAGAAAAGAAAGATATCTGCCCGAGAACGTCTCTTTACGTTGCCAGTCAATAGTTAAGATGTTATTAATAATGTTTAATTTTAAATGTAAGAAGCTAAGATATCTGTTTTTTTTCTAATTCTAATGTGAACTTCAGACGTTCATGGTAGTTATTGGATATGTCAAATAGGTGAGAAATTTTCTCTGAAGGAGCAGCCAGCACATGTCGTCCACATATCAAAAAATAAAAGATAGTCTGCACATCGGCCCTCGTTAACGACTGCTCCTCTAGATCTTGCATGACAATATCCGCTATGACTGGAGCTAGCGGTGATCCCGTTATGATTTCGAAAAGTGACTAGAACCATTTCATCTTTCCTTTTACAAGAGAAGCAAAAATTAGAAAATAATATAACTTATTTATGAGAATGTTAAAGTGTTAAAATTATTTGATAGCTCATCAGCCTTTTAATTTTAACATTTTTGTACATTTTCAATGTGTATTGTTTTTTAATTAATTTTGTCTTCCTTATAAAAATAAAAATGAATTTAACTGTTTTTGCAATGCGCGATAAACTAGATATATGCAATAAATAAAAAGTCAATGAATACTCTTATAAAGTGCGAATATGTGTGTTCTTAATTTCGGAATATTTGAATCGAATATTATGAATATATGTAGAGCATTACAATCAGATATCGTGTATTCATAATAATGTACGTTCTTAGAAATTTATGGAATATTTATCGAATTAAGGAATATTTATCGAATTTGATTATATTGCACATAGTTTATTACACACTGCATTTTCAAAAACAATTAAAGTCAGCTTTTTTTACACGAAAGACAAAATTAGTTAAAATGCAATTGCACATATTCAAAATGTACAAGAGTGTTAAAATTAAGAAACTAATGAGATATCAATTAACGAATAATATTAACACTTTAACATTCTCATCAATACTTACTTAAGTTATATTGTTTTCTAATTTTTCTTTTTCTTGTAAAAAAAAGTGAAATGGATTTAGCCACTTTTAGAAATAATAATTCATATGTTTGTAGAAAATATTTATTGAATGTTCTATGATAATATGTAAAATAATCTATACATTTTGTAAAATTTTGTATTGCACGCACGTTCAATTAAGCATTCTATATAGAATACTTATAAAATATTCTATAAATATGCATAATATGCATAAAATATTCTGCACAATATTCGATAGATTATTATTCTATTCACATCTAAAAAATATTTATAGGAGTGTCATTCGAATATATTATGAATATAATATATATAAGAATGTAATCGTATAAAAAATATTTATAAAGAATTTTTAGTACGATCTAGGTGTACATATATAAAACATGTATAGGATAAATAGAGAGGAAATATTATAATTAGAAAACATATTCATAATTTTATTTATATTTCATTCATAATTTTTACGTTTTTAATCAATATCTAATAAACGAGTCAAACCTCGAGCCGTCAACATGATTCTTGAGATCTCAAAGCATCAGGTATAGCCATGTAGTTGTAACTCTCGAGAAAGAGATAGCAGATTGTCTGCGCTCTTCTACGACTCGAAGCTTGCCGAACGCCGAACGTGTATCCCCACTACTCGTGCTGGCAGCGGGCAGCGGATCCAAACTGGCATCGCTGGTTCAGCGGCACCGGGGTACGCGTAGGGACCGTGCCAGACGACTCCCGTCAACCGGGATGTCCAGGTCGCGAAGATCGCAACACAGAGATGCGCCACGAGAACCGACGAGTTCGGCGGCACCGGGGTACGCGTAGGGACCGTACCAGACGACTCCCGTCAACCGGGATGTCCGGGTCGCGAAGATCACGACACAGAGGTGCGCCACGAGAACCGACGGGTTCGGCGGCACCGGGGCACGCGTAGGGACCGTGCCAGGCGATTTCCGTCAACCGGGATATCCGGATCGCAAAGATCGCAACACAGAGATGCGCCACGAGAATCAACGGGTTCGGCGACACCTGGGCACGCGTAGGGACCGTGCCAGGCGACTCCCGTCAACCGGGATGTCCGGTCCGCGAAGATCACGCGCACCAAGTGTATGCGCAGCGTAGGGAGTCGAGTGTTCTCTGTGTCCGAGACTGGCGAATCTCTTTTACGCGAGACGTCGTATTGACGGATCCTTCGATTATCGGATCTCAAAAACGACTGAACCGACAAAATTTTAAATAGGCTCAATGAATAGCTTGGATTTAAGTTATATAACGAAAGTTTATTAATAGTAACAGTTTCCTTTTTCTCCAAGAGAAGATTATAATAAAAAATGTCAATTTTATAATTATACGAGAGAGATGAATTAAATTAGAAGTGTCATATCAAAGGTCATTAAATATTCTATTAAATTTTTTATAATCAAACTGATATAATATTAATTGTGCTTATTTTAGATTTATTTCAGATATATTAATCTTATTTTATTAAAAAAAATCAAGTATATATTTGTTTAATATGTTTAATAAATAATATTTTAGATGATTGTATTGTAGCAATAAATTTTATAAAATTACGCCTCAAAAAAAGTAATAATTACTACAAAATGTATAAAATCCTAACATAATTACCTTTTCAAAAAAAGGTTTTTAAAATGCGCCAAGTATACGCGCTCAAAAACGCCCAAAAAATTACGCCTCAAAAAAGAATCCTTCTACAAAACTACGCCTAAAAAAGAACTCTTATATTAATTACCTTTGTACAAAAAAAGGTTTTTTCCTACAAAAAATGTGATATCAAGAAAGTGCGCCGACTATACAATTGGATAGTTTCATAATACTCTTTGGTTAGTGTTTATAGTCTGATTTTATATATAAAATTGTCTTGAGTTTATCTTCAAATACTAATTATTTCATTGATTACGAAGCATTTGAAGATAAACTCAAAACGATCTTAAAGATAATATCAGACTATGAATACCGCAAAATATGGGCAGATCTCGTACCTTCATCTGAATTATTTCCATTTTTTATTGGAACGGCGGGTATGGTAAATACGTCTGCGGCGCGTACACTGGCTGCGGCTGCGTGTATGCTGGCTGCGGCTGCGCTTACGTTGGCTGCGGCTGCACATACGCTGGCTGCGGCTGTGGCTGCATGTATGCTGGCTGCGGCTGCATGTATGCTGGCTACGGCTGCATGTACCCTGGCTGCGGCTGCGGCTGCATGTACGATGGCTGCGGCTGCGGCTGTACGTACACCGGCAGTACGTATACTGGCTGCGGCGGCGGTGTATACACCGGCTGCAGTGCCGATGCATACATCGGATGCGCCGCCGCAGCCAGTATACGTACCGCCGGTGTACGTACAGCCGCAGCCGCAGCCATCGTACATGCAGCCGCAGCCGCAGCCAGGGTACATGCAGTCGTGTATACACCGGCTGCAGCGCCGGTGCATACATCGAATGCGCCGCCGATGCGTATCCCTAATGGAGCACCCACCCCTTCCTCCTTCTTTCCGCTGATAGCGCTTGCCTCGCCCATTGCTTAATTATCTGAAACAATAAATATTATATTATTTGCATTTACATATACAATATACAAAAAATATTATACTATTAATTGCTTATGTAACATTTATTTATTAATATTATATACATAACATAATATACAATTCATATCAAAACATGCTTAAGCATCATATGCTTACTTACGTGTCAATATAAATTATATAGACCTCATGAGATTTAATTTAAATTTTCTATGTGTAAATCCTTTTTCAAATGACTGCTAAAGATCTAAGTAAAATGCTTGATTTATAATTTCAGGACAATGTTATAATTTAAGTCTTTGCCTAAAGTATTGTACAATAACTGTCTTGTATCTCATGTCTTAAATGTGAATACGATAACATTTGTAAGGAATAGATGTATGTATGTGAATACGATAATAACGTTTGTAAGGAATAGATGTATGTATGTAAATACATGAACAAGTAACGATTTTACTGTATACACTATACTGTGTACAATATACAGTAAAATCATTACTTGTTCATGTATTTACATACATACATCTATTCCTTACAAACGTTATTATCTTATTCACATTTAAGACATGAGATACAAGACAGTTATTGTACAATACTTTAGGGAAAGACTTAAATTATAACATTGTCTTGAAATTATAAATCAAGCATTTTATTTAGATCTTTAGCAGTCAATTGAAAAAGGATTTGCACATAGAAAATTTAAATTAAATCTCATGAGGTCTATATAATTTATATTGACACGTATATAAGTCAGCATATGATATGTAAGCAAGTGTCGATATGAATTACATTTATACATGTATATGTCTCATGTCATAGCCAGATTACAAAATTCGTTGTATTTGACAATTTAGCGAATCGCTTGTTAGCATTTTATAAAAGACTAAAGTTCTTAGTCAAATTGTAAAATATTTCATTATTTTACAATATAGCCGCACTTAGTAAAACGCTAAGAAGTTTTATAAAAAGACGAATTTTATATACTGGATATGACATATAAATTAGATTACTTTTGTTTCTTACTTTTCTATACGTATTCGGCATTCTTGGCGCTGGAGACGAGGCTGGCGCCAAGACTGGCAACGTCGATGTCGGCGTCGACGCTACGGCTGCGGCCGGGGCTGATGTTGGGGCTCTTGTCCCCCGGATACTGGGACAGGTGGCTGTGGCGTTACAGGCGCCAGGGTTAGTGCCTGTGGTTGCGCCGACGACGAGGCTGTACATTTCGATGCCGTAGACATTGATGCCGTTATTTCTGAGCCTTTTGCTGGAAAAAATTAAATTATTAATAATATATATATATATATATATATATATTTATATTTATATTACGCGAGTGACGCGCGAGGCGCAACAATATATATATATATATATATATATATATATATATATATATCCTTTCTCAAACTATTGTTATCATTATTACTACTTTAGTTTATTTATACTTCTTTTTATTTTATTTATTTTAATTTTTATTTATTTTTTCTTCTCTTCCTTTTTTTTCTACAACGCTAATAATTATATTATTATTTTTTTTTATTAGTTTTTTTTTATAAAAAGGAAGAGTTTAATCTCTATGATATATATATATATATATATATATATATATATATATATATATATATATATATACATATATATATATATATATATTCTTTTTTTTTATTTTATTTTATCTTATTGCTCCGCAAGAATTACTGTTTTTATGCTATTGGTTAAATTGTATTTTAAGGTAACCACGATAGGTGTAATGAGTACATAATTTAAGTAAATGTATATATAATATATGTATATGTATTTGTTGAAAAGGAGGAAAGACAAGGTAACCACCAAAATCCTTTTTTTATTCTTTCGTCCTTCTCTAACATGCATCTTTACGAGGTATCTGGATTTGTTTATCTTTGGAGATGGGTTTATATATATATATATATATATATATATATATGTCTCTTGTATTCATTTAATTGTTATTATTACTGTACTGTTATATTTACGAAAATATATATATTTTATTTTTTGTAATTAAAGAAAATATAATTCCTTTCTTTTCTCTACAATTTTTATTTTTATATGTTTATTTATTTATTTATTTATTTTTTTATAAAGGGGAGAAGAAAGAACTTTTATTTCTACGGACATATCTATATACACATATATATATATATATATATATATATATATATATATATATATACGTGTGTGGGTACGCTAATCTTTAATTTTCATAATATTTGTATTGTTCTTTCTTTTATTTATTATTATATTTAACATTGTTAGTATTTATGATACTAACTTTTATGATACTAAGATTTATGATACTAAGAGAGACAATATTTGTATAATGTTAATAACATTTTTATTTAATTTTTTTTTGCATAATGTTAGGGGAATAATCATATATTGTTTTATATTCATAGAAATATTTGTTAGTACAATAGTATGTTTATTAAAATGCTAATATTCGTACATTAATTGATATTTTTATCATTTATATAATGTTGTTATTACATACTATACAATATATATTATATACACTATAGTTACACATTGTTACAATTAATACTTTGTTATTAATAGCCATGTGTTTTTGTGTTAAAATCTAATTCTTGCTTCAACTTCTATGTTTCGTTCTTCCCTAAATTTACGTTCAAATATCTTCTTATTAACTAAAAATTCTTCAATGCAAATTCTACATTGATGTACAGCCAAAATAATGATCTTTTGCACACTAGGCAATCCGCCTTAGTGTTCCAGTCTAAATTATGCAACGGTGAATTGATTACGTGCCATTCAGTTTTCCGCGTGAAGCCTTCCTGCTCTGCGTAATGTTGCTCGCAATATGGGTACTCCATTCCTATGTATATTGCTCTTTGTTGTAGGCGCATGCAGGTGCTCCTCAGCAGTATCCAGTATGTTCGTGGATAACCTATCGGCTTTACTCCGTCCATTGGCCCATAGAATTCGTCCTTTTCTGCATCCGTCCTGTCGTCCTTTGGTGGCCTCATCTTGGTATAATGATTTTTCCTTTTTTATTATTGTTATGTATTTTTTTTGATCATATAACAGATATAAATTAGATTATATGCCTAGAGCCGCTTGGTTATGGGAGTCGGAAAGGCCAAGCATCATACGGTCAGAATGCTCGGCACATCCCATACGTATAAGTAATTCTTTCAAGTACGTTATCTCACTCTCGCTGCCGCGCAAAGCTTGAAAAGAGACGGCGGTCGCTTCGTCGGCATATGTCCCGTGAATCCGTATGTATCCTTCTCGGCCTTCTATTAAATGTTTTGTTAGCACATTGATTCTCTGGCCCCATAGAATGCTGGTTCCTATGGGTTTTATATAGGCGAGCCCGCAGGGTATTGCATTCCAACGAATCTCGCGGAATCGATCTTCCAATATAAAACAGTCGTGTTTCCCAAACACTAGTTCAAAGATAGTGTTAGATATTCAATTTGACCGCCCTTTTCTATAGGCAATCTGGGAGATTTTTATTTTTCGCCCGTTGGCAACTCTTCTTCGTTCGTCACCGTACTCTTGTCTTATCGCAAATATATCAAGTGACATTAATTTTCTTTTTGTTACATTTTGTACGGGATTAAAGCCACCGGAAGTCATACCGTTTTCTATTGTATTAATCAACTACGTTGTATTACAGTATAATATATATATATATATACTCTACACAGTGCACAAATCTAGTTGGCTACGTTCATTCTCGCCCGCTAATCCTTATAGGTTATGGGCCCAGATTAACGCATTTTCGTCGCACGCAAAATTTCCATTACGCGCATATCACGACAATTAAGACTGTGAAATTTAGAGTCGATCTCAAGAATCGCACGAGTCAGTTTTACACTCATTGAAGAAGAATGGCGTATAACACTATCACTTCGACTCGCCTCGAACTTTTATCCGAAGACAACTACGACACGTGGCGAATACAAGTAGAGGCCCTATTAATAAAAAAATGACACGTGGGGCTACGTCTCAGAAGAGGAACCGAGACCCGAGGTACCGACCGATCCTGCTACGAGAGTAGCATCCCAAGCTACGCACGATGCATGGATTAACAAGAATCGCAAGGCTAGATCGGACCTCGTTTTATCCATACATCCGTCCGAACTCAAACAGATGTCACGTCCAGCTCGCTCGGCGGCCGACCTAACCGGGGGTAGTGCAGTGATGGTAGAAATGGGATCCTGCGCGCGCATCGATGACGAAAATTACGTCATCACAGCAATGCTGTAGCGAAAAGTAAGGTATTTTATGGACCCTCAACTATTATTTATGTATAAAATTGTATAATATTAAAAATATATGACTTAAAAAGAAAATATACATCTAAATAATTAATATAATTAGTAAAACATAAATAAATGTAATGTGTAAAGTATAAGAACTAAAAAAAATTTTATACATTTTTAATTATTTATTTTTATACATAATATTTTTTATTTCTTAGAACATTATTTTTTATAATAATAAAACCTCTGAAAAGGGAAGGTAAAAAAGAAACACACAAGTTTTGTATAATTTAAAACAAATAATTTGTGGCAGAAGTTATTAAATGAATGCCAACATTTGTTGCGAGGGTATGTACGCGGTTGGAAGATCTGAGTATGCGCATGCGCGTGCAGGATCCCATTTCTATCATCACTGGGGTAGTGTCAATTCGCGGATCGCCTGTTTGCTCGCCGGAGTGGCATAAATTGATAAATTGGAAGTTTTGGACGCGAGTAAGGTGTAGTGATCTGTATCTCGCGTGTGTGCTGTCGAATCGCTAGTGATTTTTATATAACAGTATAAAAGTGCATGTACGCGTGTTTTAATTGAGGATTAATTATTACGAAAGGGTCAACGCGTCGTATGGCAATTTCGCGGGCCGAGCGGAATACACACGAGGTTGGCAGCATGCAACGCGTGACAGGGGATTAATGAAGCTATGTGTAAGTATAAATTCATTCATTCAATCGATAGTGATAATTTTATATTTTTCTGTTTCAGGATAGCGGAGACGGCTGCGGGACGAGGAACGCCCTGGAGGAGGCGCGCAACGTCGACGGTGCCGATGAGAGAGACAGAGTGGGAGGAGCTACGAACGCCCTAGTGGAGGCGCGCGAGCGGACTAGGAGTGGTGAATCGAGAACGCCCTGAAGGAGGCGCGCATGATCAGGCGGAGGCGCTGGGTACGCCCTGAAGGAGGCGCGCAAGGCCATTGGAACGGAGTCAGATAAATATTATTTGAATCTTTCTATTTAATGTTATCGAAATTTAATCATTAGATCCTAAAAGCTTGTGATTCGTTTCAGATTTCATGGGCCGTACGAGTCGGATGATTTCGACGGAAAAGGAGACGAAATAGTCGTAATAATTTTATTATTCATTTTACTGTAGTAATTCTTTTATTACTCTTCACAATTTTAATTATTCTTTCTCCGTTTCAGAATTATTCGCTATCATCGGCGCAAATCGATTAAAGAAGGAAGGAAACGGAGAAGACTACATGATTTTGGAACGTCGTGCGGAATTCGTCGTGGGATAATCAACCGATCGAAGATTCAAGACTGGAAGTGAATATGTGAAGTGCGCGTGTTCGCGAAGTCATGTCGGAAACGTTTTCACTGTCGCGAAAGATTAATGATTAACTTACATCGATAGCGTTCGTCCAGTTCTCGTTCAATGCCAGCGAGACGGTCCGAATACAGGTCCAAGTATTGCATTCGAGTCGAAGAACGATCGTATCGCGAACTTTTACATGTCGAGCTGGAGGAACGGTCTACGTGAGCTTCACTCGTCGCGTTCGAAGCGAAGAATAATCCTATCACGAACTTTACTGTCGAGCTCGAAGCGAAGAAGAATAATATCACGAAATTTACTCGTCGCGTTCGAAGCGAAGAATAATCCTATCACGAACTTTACTGTCGAGCTCGAAGCGAAAAAGAATAATCCTTGCGGCCTGGTGAGATTTCAGTGATTTCGCGATGGCGATTCCCTAGTTTGAGCGCGCGCGCGCATTGCCTAGTTGACAGCGCTGTCTGTCAAAATATCAGCGCGGCGTGTACGCGTGTATTAATTATCGTGAGGGTGATTAGCACGATTAAATATCGTGTGAAAACACGGGTAATTAGTGACAAATAAGTGGTGCGAGTAGTGATTGTGAGCAACGTGTGTACAGTGCGGTGTAGGTTACGTGGAGTGCGTATCGCGGTGAGGTAATTTCGCAGAAAGGGTTAAATTGCACTTGCTTGGTGAAGTGCGGTGACGAGACGTAAATGAGGCGACGAACGTCACAAGATGACAACGGCCGCTGAAGGCGTACTAATACAAAGATAAAAAACACACTGAACCAAGTCTGCGAAATGACAACGGCGACTGAGGACACACTAGTTCAAAGATAGGAAACGCATTGAACCAATCCTGCGAAATGACAACGGCCGCTGAAGGCGTACTAATACAAAGATAGAAAACACATTGAACAAAGCCTGCGAAAAGACGACGGCCACTGAGGATGTTCTTTTTCAAAGATAGGAAACTTATTGAATCAAGCCTGCTAGATGACAACGGCCGCTGAGGACGTACTTGTTCAAAGATAGGAAACGCATTGAACCAAGCCTGCGAAATGACGACGGCCGCTGAGAATGTACTAGTTCAAAGATAGGAAACGCATTGAACAAAGCCTGCGAAATGACAACGGCCGCTGAAGGCGTACTAATGCAAAGATAGTGCACGCATTGAACCAAACCTGCGTAATGACAACGGCCACTGAGGACGTTCTATTTCAAACATAGGAAACTCATTGAACCAAGCCTGCGAGATGACAACGGCAGCTAAAGGCGTACTAATGCAAAGATAGAAAACACATTGAACCAAGTCTGCGAAATGACAACAGCCATTGAGGACGTATTAGTTCAAAGATAAAAAACGCATTGATCCAAACCTGCGAAATGACAACGGCCACCGAGGACGTTCTATTTCAAACATAGGAAACACATTGAACCAAGCCTGCGAGTTGACAACGGCAGCTGAAGGCGTACTAATACAAAGATAGAAAACACATTGAACCAAGTCTGCGAGATGACAAAGGCAGCTGAGGATGTACTAGTTCAAAGATTGTGCACACATTGAACCAAGCCTGCGAAGTGACAACGGCCGCTGAGAACGTGCTAGTTCAAAGATAAGAAGCGCATTGAGCAAAGCCTGCGAGATGACATCGGCCGTTGAAGACGTAGTAATGCAAAGATAGCAAACGCATTGAACCAAGCCTGCGAAATGACAACGGCCGCTGAAGGCGTACTAATACAAAGATAGTGCACGCATTGAACCTAGCCTGCGAAATGACAACGGCCGCTGAGAACGTGCTAGTTCAAAGATAAGAAACGCATTGAACAAAGCCTGCGAGATGACAACGGCCACTGAGGACGTTCTATTTCATAGATATGAAACGCATTGAACCAAGCCTGTAAGATGACAACGGCCGCTGAAGACGTATTAGTTCAAAGATAGAAAACGCATTGATCCAAACCTGCGAAATGACAACGGCCACTGAGGACGTTCTATTTCAAAGATAGGAAACGCATTGAGCCAAGCTTGCAAGATGACAACGGCGACTGAGAACGAACTAGTTCAAAGATAGGAAACGCATTGAACCAAGCCTGCGAAATGACAACGGCCGCTGAAGACGTACTAATACAAAGATAGAAAACACATTGAACCAAGTCTGCGAAATGACAACGGCTAATGAGGACAAATTAGTTCAAAGATAGGAAACGCATTTAACCAAGCTTGAGAAATGACAGCGGCCGCTGAAGAAGTACTAGTTCAAAAATTGTGCACACATTGAACCAACCCTGCGAAGTGACAACGGCCGCTGAGAACGTGCTAGTTCAAAGATAAGAAACGCATTGAGCAAAGCCTGCGAGATGACATCGGCCGTTGAAGACGTACTAATGCAAAGATAGGAAACGCATTGAATCAAGCCTGCGAAATGACAACGGCCGCTGAAGGCGTACTAATACAAAGATAGAAAACAAATTGAACCAAGTCTACGAAATGACAACGGCCACTGAGGACGTTCTATTTCAAACATAGGAAACGCATTGAACCAAGCCTGTAAGATGACAACGGCCGCTGAAGACGTATTAGTTCAAAGATAGAAAACGCATTGATCCAAACTTGCGAAATGAAAACGGCCGCTGAGGACGTACTAGTTCAAAGATAGGAAACGCATTGAACCAAGCCAGCGAGATGACAACGGCCGCTGAGAACGTAATAGTTCAAAGATAGGAAACGCCTTGAACCGAGCTTGCGAAATGAAAACGGCCGCTGAGGACATAATAGATCAAAGATAGGAAACGCATTGAACCAAGCCAGCGAGATGACAACGGCCGCTGAGGACGTAATAGGTCAAAAATAGGAAACGCATTGAACCAAGCTTGCGAAATGAAAACGGCCGCTGAAAACGTACTGGTTCAGAGGTAGGAAACGCATTGAACTAAGCTTGCGAAATGAAAACAGCCGCTGAGAACGTACTAGTTCAAAGATAGGAAACGCATTGAACCGAGCTTGCGAAATGAAAACGGTCGCTGACGACGTAATAGATCAAAGATAGGAAACGCATTGAACCAAGTCAGCGAGATGACAACGGCCGCTGAGGACGTAATAGGTCAAAGATAGGAAACGCATTGAACCAAGCTTGCGAGATGACAACGGCCGTTGAGAACGTACTAGTTCAAAGATAGGAAACGCATTGAACCAAACTTGCGAAATGAAAACGACCGCTGAGAACGTACTGGTTCAATGATAGGAAACGCATTGATCCAAGCTTACAAAATGAAAACGGCCGCTGAGGACGTACTAGTTCAAAGATAGAAAACGCATTGAACCAAGCCAGCGAGATGACAACGGCCGCTGAGAACGTAATAGTTCAAAGATAGGAAACGCATTGAACCGAGCTTGCGAAATGAAAACGGCCGCTGAGGACGTAATAGATCAAAGATAGGAAACGCATTGAACCAAGCCAGCGAGATGACAATGGCAGCTGTGGACGTAATAGTTCAAAGATAGGAAACGCATTGAACCAAGCTTGCGAAATGAAAATAGCCGCTGAGAACGTACTAGTTCAAAGATAGAAAACGCATTGAACCAAGCCAGCGAGATGACAACGGCCGCTGAGAACGTACTAGTTCAAAGATAGGAAACGCATTGAGCAAAGCCTGCGAGATGACATCGGCCGTTGAAGACGTACTAATGCAAAGATAGGAAACGCATCGAATCAAGCCTGCGAAATGACAACGGCCGCTGAAGGCGTACTAATACAAAGATAGTGCACGCATTGAACCTAGCCTGCAAAATGACGACGGCCGCTGAGAACGTGCTAGTTCAAAGATAAGAAACGCATTGAACAAAGCCTGCGAGATGACAACGGCCACTGAGGACGTTCTATTTCAAACATAGGAAACGCATTGAACCAAGCCTGCAAGATGACAACGGCAGCTGAAGGCGTACTAATACAAAGATAGAAAACACATTGAACCAAGTCTGCGAAATGACAACAGCCACTGAGGACGTATTAGTTCAAAGATAAAAAACGCATTGATCCAAACCTGCGAAATGACAACGGTCACTGAGGACGTTCTATTTCAAACATAGGAAACGCATTGAACCAAGCCTGCGAGATGACAATGGCCGCTGAGGACGTACTAGTTCAAAGATAGGAAACGCATTGAACCAAGCCTGCGAGATGACAACGGCCGCTTAAGGCGTACTAATACAAAGATAGGAAACGCATTGAACCAAGCCTGCGAAATGACAACGGCCGCTGAAGGCGTACTAATACAAAGATAGAAAACACATTGAACCAAGTCTGCGAAATGACAACAGCCGCTGAAAACGTACTAGTTCAAAGATAGGAAACGCAATGAACCAAACCTGCGAGATGACAACGGCCGCTGAGGACGTGCTAGTTCATGAACAAGAAACGCATTAAACCAAGCCTGCGAAATGATAACGGCCGCAGAAAACGTACTAGTTCAAAGATACTGCACGAATTAAAACAAGCCAGCGAAATGCCAACGGTCGCTGAGAACGTACTAGTTCAAAGATAGAAGACACATCTAAACCAACCTGCTAAATGACAACGGCCGCTGAGGATGAAATAATTCAAAGATAGAAAACGCATTGAACCAAGACTGCGAGATGACAACGACCGCAGAAGAAGTACTATTTCAAAGATAGGAAACGCATTGAACCAGGCCTGCGAGATGACGACGGCCGCTGAGAATGTACTAGTTTAAAGAGAGGAAACTCATTGAACCAAGGCTGCGAGATGACAACGGCCGCTGAAGACGTATTAGTTCAAAGATAGAAAACGCATTGATCCAAACCTGCGAAGTGACAACGGCCACTGAGGACGTTCTATTTCAAAGATAGGAAACGCATTGAACCAAGCCTGCAAGATGACAACGGCCACTGAGAACGAACTAGTTCAAAGATAGGAAACGCATTGAACCAAGCCAGCGAGATGACAACGGCCGCTGAGGACGTAATAGGTCAAAAATAGGAAACGCATTGAACCAAGCTTGCGAAATGAAAACGACCGCTGAGAACGTACTGGTTCAATGATAGGAAACGCATTGATCCAAGCTTACAAAATGAAAACGGCCGCTGAGGACGTAATAGATCAAAGATAGGAAACGCATTGAACCAAGCCAGCGATATGACAATGGCCGCTGTGGACGTAATAGTTCAAAGATAGGAAACGCATTGAACCGAGCTTGCGAAATGAAAACGGCCGCTGAGGACGTAATAGATCAAAGATAGGAAACGCATTGAACCAAGCCAGCGATATGACAATGGCCGCTGTGGACGTAATAGTTCAAAGATAGGAAACGCATTGAACCAAGCTTGCGAAATGAAAACAGCCGCTGAGAACGTACTAGTTCAAAGATAGAAAACGCATTGAACCAAGCCAGCGAGATGACAACGGCCGCTGAGAACGTACTAGTTCAAAGATAGGAAACGCATTGAACCAAGTCAGCGAAATGACAACGGCCGTTGAGAACGTACTAGTTCAAAGATAGGAAACGCATTGAATCAAGCTTGCGAAATGAAAACGACCGCTGAGAACGTACTGGTTCAATGATAGGAAACGCATTGATCCAAGCTTGCGAAATGAAAACGGCCGCTGAGGACGTACTAGTTCAAAGATAGGAAACGCATTGAACCAAGCCAGCGAGATGACAACGGCCGCTGAGAACGTACTAGTTCAAAGATAGGAAACGCATTGAACCAAGCTTGCGAAATGAAAACGGCCGCTGAAAACGTACTGGTTCAGAGATAGGAAACGCATTGAACTAAACCAGGGAGATAACAACGGCTGCTATGAACATACTAGTTCAAAGATAGGAAACGCATTGAATCAAGCCTGCGAAATGACAACGGCCGCTGAAGGCGTACTAATACAAAGATAGAAAACACATTGAACCAAGTCTGCGAAATGACAACAGCCACTGAGGACGTATTAGTTCAAAGATAAAAAACGCATTGATCCAAACCTGCGAAATGACAACGGTCACTGAGGACGTTCTATTTCAAACATAGGAAACGCATTGAACGAAGCCTGCGAGATGACAATGGCCGCTTAAGGCGTACTAATACAAAGATAGGAAACGCATTGAACCAAGCCTGCGAAATGACAACAGCCGCTGAAAACGTACTAGTTCAAAGATAGGAAACGCAATGAACCAAACCTGCGAGATAACAACGGCCGCTGAGGACGTGCTAGTTCATGAACAAGAAACGCATTAAACCAAGCCTGCGAAATGATAACGGCCGCAGAAAACGTACTAGTTCAAAGATACTGCACGAATTAAAACAAGCCAGCGAAATGCCAACGGTCGCTGAGAACGTACTAGTTCAAAGATAGAAGACGCATCTAAACCAACCTGCTAAATGACAACGGCCGCTGAGGATGAAATAATTCAAAGATAGAAAACGCATTGAACCAAGCCAGCGAAATGACAACGGTCGCTGAGGACGTACTAGTTCAAAGATAGGAAACTTATTGAACCAATCCTGTTAGATGACAAAGGCCGCTGAGGACGTACTTGTTCAAAAATAGGAAACTTACTGAACCAAGACTGCGAGATGACAACGACCGCAGAAGAAGTGCTATTTCAAAGATAGGAAACGCATTGAACCAGGCCTGCGAGATGACGACGGCCGCTGAGAATGTACTAGTTTAAAGAGAGGAAACTCATTGAACCAAGGCTGCGAGATGACAACGGCCGCTGAAGACGTATTAGTTCAAAGATAGAAAACGCATTGATCCAAACCTGCGAAATGACAACGGCCGCTGAAGGCGTACTAATACAAAGATAGAAAACACATTGAACCAAGCCTGCGAAATGACAACGACCGCTGAAGGCGTACTAATGCAAAGATAGAAAACGCATTGAACCAAGCCTGCGAAATGACAACGGCCGCTGAAGGCGTACTAATACAAAGATAGTGCACGCATTGAACCTAGCCTGCAAAATGACAACGGCCGCTGAGAACGTGCTAGTTCAAAGATAAGAAACGCATTGAACAAAGCCTGCGAGATGACAACGGCCACTGAGGACGTTCTATTTCAAAGATAGGAAACGCATTGAACCAAGCCTGTAAGATGACAACGGCCGCTGAAGACGTATTAGTTCAAAGATAGAAAACGCATTGATCCAAACTTGCGAAATGACAACGGCCACTGAGGACGTTCTATTTCAAAGTTAGGAAACGCATTGAACCAAGCCTGCAAGATGACAACGGCAGCTGAAGGCGTACTAATACAAAGATAGAAAACACATTGAACCAAGTCTGCGAAATGACAACAGCCACTGAGGACGTATTAGTTCAAAGATAAAAAACGCATTGATCCAAACCTGCGAAATGACAACGGTCACTGAGGACGTTCTATTTCAAACATAGGAAACGCATTGAACCAAGCCTGCGAGATGACAATGGCCGCTGAGGACGTACTAGTTCAAAGATAGGAAACGCATTGAACCAAGCCTGCGAGATGACAACGGCCGCTTAAGGCGTACTAATACAAAGATAGAAAACGCATTGAACCAAGCCTGCGAAACGACAACGGCCGCTGAAGGCGTACTAATACAAAGATAGAAAACACATTGAACCAAGTCTGCGAAATGACAACAGCCGCTGAAAACGTACTAGTTCAAAGATAGGAAACGCAATGAACCAAACCTGCGAGATGACAACGGCCGCTGAGGACGGGCTAGTTCATGAACAAGAAACGCATTAAACCAAGCCTGCGAAATGATAACGGCCGCAGAAAACGTACTAGTTCAAAGATACTGCACGAATTAAAACAAGCCTGCGAAATGACAACGGCCGCTGAGGATGAAATAATTCAAAGATAGAAAACGCATTGAACCAAGCCAGCGAAATGACAACGGTCGCTGAGGCCGTACTAGTTCAAAGATAGAAAACGCATTGAACCAAGCCTGCGAAATGACGACGGCCGCTGAGAATGTACTAGTTCAAAGATAGGAAACTTATTGAACCAATCCTGCTAGATGACAAAGGCCGCTGAGGACGTACTTGTTCAAAAATAGGAAACTTACTGAACCAAGACTGCGAGATGACAACGACCGCAGAAGAAGTACTATTTCAAAGATAGGAAACGCATTGAACCAGGCCTGCGAGATGACGACGGCCGCTGAGAATGTACTAGTTTATAGAGAGGAAACTCATTGAACCAAGGCTGCGAGATGACAACGGCCGCTGAAGACGTATTAGTTCAAAGATAGAAAACGCATTGATCCAAACCTGCGAAGTGACAACGGCCACTGAGGACGTTCTATTTCAAAGATAGGAAACGCATTTAACCAAGCCTGCAAGATGACAACGGCCACTGAGAACGAACTAGTTCAAAGATAGGAAACGCATTGAACCAAGCCTGCGAAATGACAACGGCCGCTGAAGGCGTACTAATACAAATATAGAAAACACATTGAACCAAGTCTACGAAATGACAACGGCCACTGAGGACAAACTAGTTTAAAGATAGGAAACGCATTGAACCAATCCTGCGAAATGACAACGGCCGCTGAAGAAGTATTAGTTCAAAGATAGTGCACGCATTGAACCAAGCCTGCGAAATGACAATGGCCGCTGAGAACGTTCTAGTTCAAAAATAAGAAACGCATTGAACAAAGTCTGCGAGATGACAACGGCCCCTGAGGACGTACTAGTTCAAAGATTGGAAACACTTTGAACCAAGCCTGCGAGATGACAACGGCCGCTGAGGACGTAATAGTTCAAAGATAGGAAACGCATTGAACCGAGCCAGCGAAATGACAACGGCCGCTGAGGACGTAACAGTTCAAAGATAGGAAACGCATTGAACCAAGCTTGCGAAATGAAAACGGCCGCTGAGGACTTAATAGATCAAAGATAGGAAACGCATTGAACCAAGCCAGCGAGATGACAACGGCCGCTGAGGACGAAATAGGTCAAAGATAGGAAACGCATTAAACCAAGCTTGCGAAATGAAAACGGCCGCTGAAAACGTACTGGTTCAGAGATAGGAATCGCATTGAACTAAACCAGGGAGATAACAACGGCTGCTATGAACATACTAGTTCAAAGATAGGTAACGCATTGAACCAAGCTTGCGAAATGAAAACGGCCGCTTAGGACGTACTAGTTCAAAGATAAGAAACGCATTGAACCAAGCCAGCGAAATGACAACGGCCGCTGAGAACGTACTAGTTCAAAGATAGGAAACGCATTGAACCAAGCGTGCGAAATGAAAACGACCGCTGAGAACGTACTGGTACAATGATAGGAAACGCATTGAACCAAGCCTGCGAAATGACAACGGCCGCTGAAGACGTACTAATACAAAGATAGAAAACACATTGAACCAAGTCTGCGAAATGACAACGACTAATGAGGACAAATTAGTTCAAAGATAGGAAACGCATTGAACCAAGCTTGAGAAATGACAGCGACCGCTGAAGAAGTACTAGTTCAAAGATAGGAAACGCATTGAACCAAGCCAGCGAGATGACAACGGCCGTTGAGATCGTACTAGTTCAATAATAGAAAACGCATTGAACCAAGCCAGCGAGATGACAACGGCCGCTGAGAACGTACTAGTTCAAAGATAGGAAACGCATTGAATCAAGCCAGCGAAATGACAAGGGTTGCTGAAGAAGTACTAGTTCTAAGATAGTGCACGCATTGAACCAAAACTGCGAAATGACAACGGCCGCTGAGCGTGCTAGTTCAAAGCAAAGCTCATTGAACAAAGCCTGCGAGATAACAGCAGCCCGATGAGGACTACTGATGCAAAGATAGGAAACGCATTGAACAAAGCCTGCGAAAAGACGACGGCCACCGAGGATGTTCTTTTCAAAGATAAGTCGCATTAAATCAAGCCAGCGAAATGACAACGGCCGCTGAGAACGTAATAGTTCAAAGATAGGAAACGCATTGAACCAAGCGTGCGAAATGTAAACGACCGCTGAGAACGTACTGGTTCAATGATAGGAAACGCATTGAACCAAGCTTGCGAAATGAAAACGGCCGCTGAGGACGTAATAAATCAAAGATAGGAAACGCATTGAACCACGTCTGCGAAATGACAACGGCCAATGAGGACAAATTAGTTCAAAGATAGGAAACGCATTGAATCAAGCCTGAGAAATGACATCGGCCGCTTTAGAAGTACTAGTTCAAAGATAGTGCACGCATTGAACCAAGCCTGCGAAACGACAACGGCCGCTGTGAACGTGCTAGTTCAAAGATAAAAAACGCATTGAACAAAACCTGCGAGATGACAACGGCCGCTGAGGATGTACTAGTTCAAAGATTGGAAACACATTGAACCAAGCCTGCGAGATGACAACGGCCGCTGAAAACGTAACAATACAAAGATAGGAAACGCATTGAACCAAGCATGCGAAATGACAACGGCAGCTGAGGACGTACTAGTTCAAGAATAGGAAACGCAATGAACCAAGCCAGCGAAATGACTACGGCCGCTTAAGACGTAACAGTTCAAAGATAGGAAACGTATTAAACCACGCTTGCGAAATGAAAACGGCCGCTGAGATCGTACTAGTTCAAAGAAAGGAAACGCATTGAACCAAGCCAGCGAAATGACAAGGGTTGCTGAAGAAGTACTAGTTCAAAGATAGTGCACGCATTGAACCAAGCCTGCGAAATGACAACGGCCGCTGAGAACGTGCTAGTTCAAAGATAGGAAACGCATTGAACCAAGCCAGCGAGATGACAAGGGTTGCTGAAGAAGTACTAGTTCGAAGATAGTGCACGCATTGAACCAAGCCTGCGAAATGACAACGGCCGCTGAGAACGTGCTAGTTCAAAGATAGGAAACGCATTGAACCAAGCCAGCGAGATGACAACGGCCGTTGAGAACGTACTAGTTCAAAGATAGGAAACGCATTGAACCAAGCTTGCGAAATGAAAACGGCCGCTGAGGACGTACTAGTTCAAAGATAGGAAACGCAATGATCCAAGCCAGCGAAATGACTACGGCCGCTTAAGACGTAACAGTTCAAAGATAGGAAACGCATTGAACCAAGCTTGCGAAATAAAAACGGCCGCTGAGGACGTACTAGTTCAAAGATAGAAAACGCAATGAACCAAGCCAGCGAATTGACTACGACCGCTTAAGACGTAACAGTTCAAAGATAGGAAACGCATTGAACCAAGCTTGCGAAATAAAAACGGCCGCTGAGGACGTACTAGTTCAAAGATGAGTAACGCATTGAACGGTTTGCGATGACGACGGCCGCTGAGAATGTACAGTTCAAAGATAGGAAACTTATTGAACCAATCCTGCTAGATGACAACTGCCGCTGAGGACGTACTTGTTCAAAGATAGGAAACGCATTGAACCAAGCTTGCGACATGAAAACGACCGCTGAGAACGTACTGGTTCAATGATAGGAAACGCATTGAACCAAGCTTGCGAAATGAAAACGGCCGCTGAGGACGTACTAGTTCAGAGATAGGAAACGCAATAAACCAAGCCAGCGAAATGACTACGGCCGCTTAAGACGTAACAGTTCAAAGATAGGAAACGCATTGAACCAAGCTTGCGAAATGAAAACGGCCGCTGAGGACGTACTGGTTCAAAGATAGGAAACGCATTGAACCAAGTTTGCGAAATGACGACGGCCGCTGAGAATGTACTAGATCAAAAAGATAAACTTACTGAACCAAGACTTTTGAATGACAACGGCCAAGAAGAAGTACTATTTCAAAGATAGGAAACGCATTGAACCAAGCCTGCGAAATGACAACATTACGCTGAACGTGCTAGTTCAAAATAAACTCATTGAACAAAGCCTGCGAGATAACAAGCAGCCGATGAGGACTTACTGATGCAAAGATAGGAAACGCATTGAACCAAGCCTGCGAAACGACAACGGCCGCTGAAGGCGTACTAATACAAAGATAAGCCATTGAACCACGTCTGCGAAATGACAACGGCCAATGAGGACAAATTAGTTCAAAGATAGTGCACGCATTGAACCTAGCCTGCAAAATGACAACGGCCGCTGAGAACGTACTAGTTCAAAGATAGGAAACGCATTGAACCAAGCCAGCGAAATGACAAGGGTTGCTGAAGAAATACTAGTTCAAAAATAGTGCACGCATTGAACCAAGCCTGCGAAATGACAACGGCCGCTGAGAACGTGCTAGTTCAAAAATAAGAAACTCATTGAACAAAGCCTGCGAGATAACAACGGCCGATGAGGACTTACTGATGCAAAGATAGGAAACGCATTGAACCAAGCCTGCGAAACGACAACGGCCGCTGAGGATGTTCTTTTTCAAAGATAAGAATCGCATTGAACCAAGCCTGAGAGATGACAACGGCCGCTGAGGACGTAAAAGTTCATAGATAGGAAACGCATTGAACCAAGCCTGCGAGATGACAACGGCCGCTGAAGGCGTACTAATACAAAGATAGGAAACGCATTGAACCAAGCCTGCGAAACGACAACGGCCGCTGAAGGCGTACTAATACGAAGATAGAAAACACATTGAACCACGTCTGCGAAATGACAACGGCCAATGAGGACAAATTAGTTCAAAGATAGGAAACGCATTGAATCAAGCCTGAGAAATGACATCGGCCGCTTAAGAAGTACTAGTTCAAAGATAGTGCACGCATTGAACCAAGCCTGCGAAATGACAACGGCCGCTGCGAACGTTCTAGTTCAAAGATAAAAAACGCATTGAACAAAACCTGCGAGATGACAACGGCCGCTGAGGATGTATTAGTTCAAAGATTGGAAACACATTGAACCAAGCCTGCGAGATGACAACGGCCGCTGAAAACGTAACAATACAAAGATAGGAAACGCATTGAACCAAGCTTGCGAAATGACAACGGCAGCTGAGGACGTACTAGTTCAAGAATAGGAAACGCAATGAACCAAGCCAGCGAAATGACTACGGCCGCTTAAGACGTAACAGTTCAAAGATAGGAAACGTATTATACCACGCTTGCGAAATGAAAACGGCCGCTGAGATCGTACTAGTTCAAAGATAGGAAACGCATTGAACCAAGCCAGAGAAATGACAACGGCCGCTTAAGAAGTAACTATTCAAAGATAGGAAACGCATTGAACCAAGCTTGCGAAATGAAAACGGCCGCTGAGATCGTACTAGTTCAATAATAGGAAACGCATTGAACCAAGCCAGCGAGATGACAATGGCCGTTGAGAACGTACTAGTTCAAAGATAGTGCACGCATTGAACCAAGCCTGCGAAATGACAACGGCCGCTGAGAACAGTGCTGGATTCAAAGATAGGAAACGCGATGAACCAAGCCAGCGAGATGACAACGGCCGTTGAGAACGTAACAGTTCAAAGATAGAGAACGCATTGAACCAAGCTTGCGAAATGAAAACAGCCGCTGAGGACGTACTAGTTCAAAGATAGAAAACGCAATGAACCAAGCCAGCGGGTGAGCTACGACCGCCCAAAGACGTAACAGTTCAAAGATAGGAAACGCATTGAACCAAGCTTGCGAAATAAAAACGGCCGCTAAGGACGTACTAGTTCAAAGATAGGTAACGCATTGAACCAAGTTTGCGAAATGACGACGGCCGCTGAGAATGTACAAGTTCAAAGATAGGAAACTTATTGAACCAATCCTGCTAGATGACAACGGCCGCTGAGGACGTACTTGTTCAAAGATAGGAAACGCATTGAACCAAGCCTGCGAAATGACGACGGCCGCTGAGAATGTACTAGTTCAAAGATAGGAAACGCATTGAACAAAGCCTGCGAAATGACAACGGCCGCTGAAGGCGTACTAATGCAAAGATAGGAAACGCATTGAACCAAGCCTGCGAAATGACGACGGCCGCTGAGAATGTACTAGTTCAAAGATAGGAAACTTATTGAACCAATCCTGCTAGATGACAACGGCCGCTGAGGACGTACTTGTTCAAAGATAGGAAACGCAATGAACCAAGCCAGCGAATTGACTACGACCGCTTAAGACGTAACAATTCAAAGATAGGAAACCCATTGAACCAAGCTTGCAAAATGAAAACGGCAGCTGAGGACGTACTAGTTCAAAGATAGGTAACGCATTGAACCAAGTTTGCGAAATGACGACGGCCGCTGAGAATGTACAAGTTCAAAGATAGAAAACTTACTGAACCAAGACTGCGAGATGACAACGGCCGCAGAAGAAGTACTATTTCAAAGATAGGAAACGCATTGAACCAAGCCTGCGAAATGACAACGGCCGCTGAGAACGTGCTAGTTCAAAAATAAGAAACTCATTGAACAAAGCCTGCGAGATAACAACGGCCGATGAGGACTTACTGATGCAAAGATAGGAAACGCATTGAACCAAGCCTGCGAAACGACAACGGCCGCTGAAGGCGTACTAATACAAAGATAGAAAACACATTGAACCACGTCTGCGAAATGACAACGGCCAATGAGGACAAATTAGTTCAAAGATAGGAAACGCATTGAATCAAGCCTGAGAAATGACATCGGCCGCTTAAGAAGTACTAGTTCAAAGATAGTGCACGCATTGAACCAAGCCTGCGAAATGACAACGGCCGCTGTGAACGTGCTAGTTCAAAGATAAAAAACGCATTGAACAAAACCTGCGAGATGACAACGGCCGCTGAGAACGTGCTAGTTCAAAAATAAGAAACTCATTGAACAAAGCCTGCGAGATAACAACGGCCGATGAGGACTTACTGATGCAAAGATAGGAAACGCATTGAACAAAGCCTGCGAAAAGACGACGGCCACTGAGGATGTTCTTTTTCAAAGATAAGAATCGCATTGAACCAAGCCTGAGAGATGACAACGGCCGCTGAGGACGTAACAGTTCAAAGATAGGAAACGTATTATACCACGCTTGCGAAATGAAAACGGCCGCTGAGATCGTACTAGTTCAAAGATAGGAAACGCATTGAACCAAGCCAGCGAAATGACAAGGGTTGCTGAAGAAGTACTAGTTCAAAGATAGTGCACGCATTGAACCAAGCCTGCGAAATGACAACGGCCGCTGAGAACGTGCTAGTTCAAAGATAGGAAACGCATTGAACCAAGCCAGCGAGATGACAACGGCCGTTGAGAACGTACTAGTTCAAAGATAGGAAACGCATTGAACCAAGCTTGCGAAATGAAAACGGCCGCTGAGGACGTACTAGTTCAAAGATAAGAAACGCAATGAACCAAGCCAGCGAAATGACTACGGCCGCTTAAGACGTAACAGTTCAAAGATAGGAAACGCATTGAACCAAGCTTGCGAAATGAAAACGGCCGCTGAGGACGTACTAGTTCAAAGATAGGAAACGCAATGAACCAAGCCAGCGAATTGACTACGACCGTTTAAGACGTAACAGTTCAAAGATAGGAAACGCATTGAACCAAGCTTGCGAAATGACAACGGCCGCTGAGGACGTACTAGTTCAAAGATAGGTAACGCAATTGAACCAAGCCAGCGAATTGACTACGACCGCTTAAGACGTAACAATTCAAAGATAGGAAACGCATTGAACCAAGCTTGCGAAATGAAAACGGCCGCTGAGGACGTACTAGTTCAAAGATAGGTAACGCATTGAACCAAGTTTGCGAAATGACGACGGCCGCTGAGAATGTACAAGTTCAAAGATAGAAAACTTACTGAACCAAGACTGCGAGATGACAACGGCCGCAGAAGAAGTACTATTTCAAAGATAGGAAACGCATTGAACCAAGCCTGCGAAATGACAACGGCCGCTGAGAACGTGCTAGTTCAAAGATAGGAAACGCATTGAACCAAGCTTGCAAAATGAAAACAGCCGCTGAGAACGTACTAGTTCAAAGATAGGAAACGCATTGAACCAAGCCAGCGAGATGACAACGGCCGCTGAGCACGTAACAGTCCAAAGATAGGAAACGCATTAAACCAAGCCAGCGAAATGACAACGGCCGCTGAGAACGTAATAGTTCAAAGATAGGAAACGCATTGAACCAAGCGTGCGAAATGTAAACGACCGCTGAGAACGTACTGGTTCAATGATAGGAAACGCATTGAACCAAGCTTGCGAAATGAAAACGGCCGCTGAGGACGTAATAAATCAAAGATAGGAAACGCATTGAACCAAGCCAGCGAGATGACAACGGCCGCTGAGAACGTAATAGTTCAAAGATAGGAAACGCATTGAACCAAGCGTGCGAAATGAAAACGACCGCTGAGAACGTACTGGTTCAATGATAGGAAACGCATTGAACCAAGCTTGCGAAATGAAAACGGCCGCTGAGGACGTAATAAATCAAAGATAGGAAACGCATTGAACCAAGCCAGCGAGATGACAACGGCCGCTGAGGACGTAATAGTTCAAAGATAGGAAACGCATTGAACCGAGCCAGCGAAATGACAACGGCCGCTGAGGACGTAA
This sequence comes from Tetramorium bicarinatum, assembly GCA_928718305.1. NCBI lineage: Eukaryota > Metazoa > Arthropoda > Insecta > Hymenoptera > Formicidae > Tetramorium > Tetramorium bicarinatum. Next base: position 9,143,234 of record OV788321.1, read on the forward strand.
TAGTTCAAAGATAGGAAACGCATTGAACCAAGCTTGCGAAATGAAAACGGCCGCTGAGGACTTAATAGATCAAAGATAGGAAACGCATTGAACCAAGCCAGCGAGATGACAACGGCCGCTGAGGACGAAATAGGTCAAAGATAGGAAACGCATTAAACCAAGCTTGCGAAATGAAAACGGCCGCTGAAAACGTACTGGTTCAGAGATAGGAATCGCATTGAACTAAACCAGGGAGATAACAACGGCTGCTATGAACATACTAGTTCAAAGATAGGTAACGCATTGAACCAAGCTTGCGAAATGAAAACGGCCGCTTAGGACGTACTAGTTCAAAGATAAGAAACGCATTGAACCAAGCCAGCGAAATGACAACGGCCGCTGAGAACGTACTAGTTCAAAGATAGGAAACGCATTGAACCAAGCGTGCGAAATGAAAACGACCGCTGAGAACGTACTGGTACAAAGATAGGAAACGCATTGAACCAAGCCTGCGAAATGACAACGGCCGCTGAAGACGTACTAATACAAAGATAGAAAACACATTGAACCAAGTCTGCGAAATGACAACGACTAATGAGGACAAATTAGTTCAAAGATAGGAAACGCATTGAACCAAGCTTGAGAAATGACAGCGGCCGCTGAAGAAGTACTAGTTCAAAGATAGGAATCGCATTGAACCAAGCCAGCGAGATGACAACGGCCGTTGAGATCGTACTAGTTCAATAATAGAAAACGCATTGAACCAAGCCAGCGAGATGACAACGGCCGCTGAGAACGTACTAGTTCAAAGATAGGAAACGCATTGAATCAAGCCAGCGAAATGACAAGGGTTGCTGAAGAAGTACTAGTTCTAAGATAGTGCACGCATTGAACCAAAACTGCGAAATGACAACGGCCGCTGAGAACGTGCTAGTTCAAAAATAAGAAACTCATTGAACAAAGCCTGCGAGATAACAACGGCCGATGAGGACTTACTGATGCAAAGATAGGAAACGCATTGAACAAAGCCTGCGAAAAGACGACGGCCACTGAGGATGTTCTTTTTCAGAGATAAGAATCGCATTGAACCAAGCCTGAGAGATGACAACGGCCGCTGAGGACGTAAAAGTTCAAAGATAGGAAACGCATTGAACCAAGCCTGCGAGATGACAACGGCCGCTGAAGGCGTACTAATACAAAGATAGGAAACGCATTGAACCAAGCCTGCGAAACGACAACGGCCGCTGAAGGCGTACTAATACAAAGATAGAAAACACTTTGAACCACGTCTGCGAAATGACAACGGCCAATGAGGACAAATTAGTTCAAAGATAGGAAACGCATTGAATCAAGCCTGAGAAATGACATCGGCCGCTTTAGAAGTACTAGTTCAAAGATAGTGCACGCATTGAACCAAGCCTGCGAAATGACAACGGCCGCTGTGAACGTGCTAGTTCAAAGATAAAAAACGCATTGAACAAAACCTGCGAGATGACAACGGCCGCTGAGGATGTACTAGTTCAAAGATAGGAAACACATTGAACCAAGCCTGCGAGATGACAACGGCCGCTGAAAACGTAACAATACAAAGATAGGAAACGCATTGAACCAAGCTTGCGAAATGACAACGGCAGCTGAGGACGTACTAGTTCAAGAATAGGAAACGCAATGAACCAAGCCAGCGAAATGACTACGGCCGCTTAAGACGTAACAGTTCAAAGATAGGAAACGTATTAAACCACGCTTGCGAAATGAAAACGGCCGCTGAGATCGTACTAGTTCAAAGATAGGAAACGCATTGAACCAAGCCAGCGAAATGACAAGGGTTGCTGAAGAAGTACTAGTTCAAAGATAGTGCACGCATTGAACCAAGCCTGCGAAATGACAACGGCCGCTGAGAACGTGCTAGTTCAAAGATAGGAAACGCATTGAACCAAGCCAGCGAGATGACAAGGGTTGCTGAAGAAGTACTAGTTCAAAGATAGTGCACGCATTGAACCAAGCCTGCGAAATGACAACGGGCGCTGAGAACGTGCTAGTTCAAAGATAGGAAACGCATTGAACCAAGCCAGCGAGATGACAACGGCCGTTGAGAACGTACTAGTTCAAAGATAGGAAACGCATTGAACCAAGCTTGCGAAATGAAAACGGCCGCTGAGGACGTACTAGTTCAAAGATAGGAAACGCAATGATCCAAGCCAGCGAAATGACTACGGCCGCTTAAGACGTAACAGTTCAAAGATAGGAAACGCATTGAACCAAGCTTGCGAAATAAAAACGGCCGCTGAGGACGTACTAGTTCAAAGATAGAAAACGCAATGAACCAAGCCAGCGAATTGACTACGACCGCTTAAGACGTAACAGTTCAAAGATAGGAAACGCATTGAACCAAGCTTGCGAAATAAAAACGGCCGCTGAGGACGTACTAGTTCAAAGATAGGTAACGCATTGAACCAAGTTTGCGAAATGACGACGGCCGCTGAGAATGTACAAGTTCAAAGATAGGAAACTTATTGAACCAATCCTGCTAGATGACAACTGCCGCTGAGGACGTACTTGTTCAAAGATAGGTAACGCATTGAACCAAGTTTGCGAAATGACGACGGCCGCTGAGAATGTACAAGTTCAAAGATAGGAAACTTATTGAACCAATCCTGCTAGATGACAACGGCCGCTGAGGACGTACTTGTTCAAAGATAGGAAACGCAATGAACCAAGCCAGCGAATTGACTACGACCGCTTAAGACGTAACAATTCAAAGATAGGAAACCCATTGAACCAAGCTTGCAAAATGAAAACGGCAGCTGAGGACGTACTAGTTCAAAGATAGGTAACGCATTGAACCAAGTTTGCGAAATGACGACGGCCGCTGAGAATGTACAAGTTCAAAGATAGAAAACTTACTGAACCAAGACTGCGAGATGACAACGGCCGCAGAAAAAGTACTATTTCAAAGATAGGAAACGCATTGAACCAAGCCTGCGAAATGACAACGGCCGCTGAGAACGTGCTAGTTCAAAAATAAGAAACTCATTGAACAAACCCTGCGAGATAACAACGGCCGATGAGGACTTACTGATGCAAAGATAGGAAACGCATTGAACCAAGCCTGCGAAACGACAACGGCCGCTGAAGGCGTACTAATACAAAGATAGAAAACACATTGAACCACGTCTGCGAAATGACAACGGCCAATGAGGACAAATTAGTTCAAAGATAGGAAACGCATTGAATCAAGCCTGAGAAATGACATCGGCCGCTTAAGAAGTACTAGTTCAAAGATAGTGCACGCATTGAACCAAGCCTGCGAAATGACAACGGCCGCTGTGAACGTGCTAGTTCAAAGATAAAAAACGCATTGAACAAAACCTGCGAGATGACAACGGCCGCTGAGAACGTGCTAGTTCAAAAATAAGAAACTCATTGAACAAAGCCTGCGAGATAACAACGGCCGATGAGGACTTACTGATGCAAAGATAGGAAACGCATTGAACAAAGCCTGCGAAAAGACGACGGCCACTGAGGATGTTCTTTTTCAGAGATAAGAATCGCATTGAACCAAGCCTGAGAGATGACAACGGCCGCTGAGGACGTAAAAGTTCAAAGATAGGAAACGCATTGAACCAAGCCTGCGAGATGACAACGGCCGCTGAAGGCGTACTAATACAAAGATAGGAAACGCATTGAACCAAGCCTGCGAAACGACAACGGCCGCTGAAGGCGTACTAATACGAAGATAGAAAACACATTGAACCACGTCTGCGAAATGACAACGGCCAATGAGGACAAATTAGTTCAAAGATAGGAAACGCATTGAATCAAGCCTGAGAAATGACATCGGCCGCTTAAGAAGTACTAGTTCAAAGATAGTGCACGCATTGAACCAAGCCTGCGAAATGACAACGGCCGCTGTGAACGTGCTAGTTCAAAGATAAAAAACGCATTGAACAAAACCTGCGAGATGACAACGGCCGCTGAGGATGTACTAGTTCAAAGATTGGAAACACATTGAACCAAGCCTGCGAGATGACAACGGCCGCTGAAAACGTAACAATACAAAGATAGGAAACGCATTGAACCAAGCATGCGAAATGACAACGGCAGCTGAGGACGTACTACTTCAAGAATAGGAAACGCAATGAACCAAGCCAGCGAAATGACTACGGCCGCTTAAGACGTAACAGTTCAAAGATAGGAAACGTATTAAACCACGCTTGCGAAATGAAAACGGCCGCTGAGATCGTACTAGTTCAAAGATAGGAAACGCATTGAACCAAGCCAGCGAAATGACAAGGGTTGCTGAAGAAGTACTAGTTCAAAGATAGTGCACGCATTGAACCAAGCCTGCGAAATGACAAAGGCCGCTGAGAACGTGCTAGTTCAAAGATAGGAAACGCATTGAACCAAGCCAGCGAAATGACAAGGGTTGCTGAAGAAGTACTAGTTCAAAGATAGTGCACGCATTGAACCAAGCCTGCAAAATGACAACGGCCGCTGAGAACGTGCTAGTTCAAAGATAGGAAACGCATTGAACCAAGCCAGCGAGATGACAACGGCCGTTGAGAACGTAACAGTTCAAAGATAGGAAACGCATTGAACCAAGCTTGCGAAATGAAAACGGCCGCTGAGGACGTACTAGTTCAAAGATAGAAAACGCAATGAACCAAGCCAGCGAATTGACTACGACCGCTTAAGACGTAACAGTTCAAAGATAGGAAACGCATTGAACCAAGCTTGCGAAATAAAAACGGCCGCTGAGGACGTACTAGTTCAAAGATAGGAAACGCATTGAACCAAGCCTGCAAGATGACAACGGCCGCTGAAGGCGTACTAATACAAAGATAGAAAACACATTGAACCAAGTCTGCGAAATGACAACAGCCACTGAGGACGTATTAGTTCAAAGATAAAAAACGCATTGATCCAAACCTGCGAAATGACAACGGTCACTGAGGACGTTCTATTTCAAACATAGGAAACGCATTGAACCAAGCCTGCGAGATGACAATGGCCGCTGAGGACGTACTAGTTCAAAGATAGGAAACGCATTGAACCAAGCCTGCGAAATGACAACGGCCGCTGAAGGCGTACTAATACAAAGATAGAAATCACATTGAACCAAGCCTGCGAAATGACAACGACCGCTGAAGGCGTACTAATGCAAAGATAGGAAACGCATTGAACCAAGCCTGCGAAATGACAACGGCCACTGAGAGCGAACTAGTTCAAAGATAGGAAACGCATTGAACCAAGCCTGCGAAATGACAACGGCCGCTGAAGGCGTACTAATACAAAGATAGAAAACACATTGAACCAAGCCTGTGTTACGTCCCGACAAAATTTCGCTTTTCTTAACTATATTCTTTAATCTCGAATTCCAATTCTGGCATAACTGAAAAATAAAAATAAAAATTATATAATATAAAATAAAATAAAATAAGAATTATATATTGCTACTGATTGTAAGTCATACTATTGCAATCTCACATAAAGCAAATAACGCTTAATTCAAGTAACGCTAAGTTTAAATCCATATTTCGGATTATTATTATTATTATTATTATTATCACTGTTATCTCTATTACTATTATTACTATTACTAAGCATGGAAATTTCGTTTTAAATATTATCACTTACCAAGGTTCGTATAAATGCCTTAAGCATTAATAATAATCAAGCTAATACTATCGTTCTTTTATTATTCTTTAATGACACTATCGAGAGTGAATATAATAGCACTCTTAATATTAATTATTACACACATATTAATCAATACTATTTTTATCGCAACCAACAAGTTATCGCTACTATCATTATTATTATCGTTCTATTATTTCTAATATTATATTAATTATCGTTCTTTTATTCCTTATAATATTCTTACACGACGCAAAATATATTAATGCGTTATATTGATATAATCATTATAGTTGTTAGTATTGCATGCTATATTCAAAAAGTGTTGATGATATATTGTTAAAGAAATCGGATTGGCAAACAATAATTTTAAATTCTAACTTTTATTTAATATGTTAAGTTGAATTCTTTCATTAAAATATCAAAAATTTATTGGCATAACTTCAAAGGATTATGTTAAACCAATCAAATTCATCCGAATTCTTTCTTAGCAAAAATTGACATTTTGGATACGAGAACTTAGAAATTAGTTAACCGACAAGTATCAAACTGCGTGGCTACATTATATATCAAAAGTCAAGTCTAACGCAAAAAACCCCATATCTCTACGACCAACCGTTTTCCTTGTACGGCCATCAGCCAATAGGAAACGAGCAGGCTTTAAACCCTCAAAATTAAGTCCAATTCTCTCCAAATTAAAGGAACACTTTATTTGTACCCCAGGGAACACGAAAATATTAGTTTAAACATCCTAGGAAAAACAAAATGGCGGACCATAAAAGTCAATGAAACATTTCCAAAAAATTATAAATTATGTCTTACGCCCTAAGGAACAAGTATACCAAATTTCAGTTGAAAATCTTCAAAATTGAATTTATAAAAAATTATAAACCGAAACGTTCTCTGATTGGTCGGAGGTTCTGAACAGACCTTAACCTACCTTTATAGAGTCCGTATGTAAAATCTCAAGTCGATATTCCAATCTATATGAAAATCAAAAATGGCGGACCCGAAATTTAAATGTGGTCCGATTGGGCTGAAACTCGGTATACACCTAGATTAGAATCTCCCGAATCCAAAAATCAAAATTTTATCTCCCTACCTATAACCGTTTCCGAAATATTAACAATTCAAAATTTTTCACTACTTTCACGCATTTACTCTCTAAGACGTTCTGAATGCTATGCAAGTTACCCTGCTTCAATATCTCAACGCGTTCACTAGTTATACACGTTCAAAGTTTAATTTATTTAAATAATTATTAATAGCAGGTTAACAAAGGGCCCCACATACTTGTAATACGGCCCTGAATATTATTAAAAATTATAAAAATTATTTAACGTATATAAACAATTACATTGATTATTAAAAATTATTAATTGTTGTTAACAAATTGCTAATTAACAATATCGCGCATTGCAAAAATCCATTTTTCAATATATAACATTAATAATAATCCATTTACCAAATTTCAGATCGCTAAGTCTTTTCGTTTAAAAGTTATTAATTATTAAAGAATAAAATTTCGGCAATGAGTTAGAAGGAGATAGTTTAATAGAGGACCACGTCCCCATATGCTTTACAATGTATAAGAGAGAGATAGTTTAATAAGGACCGTTCGTACCCTCATATGTGTAAGAGCGAGATAGTTTAATACAGGACCACCTTTTACAATGTGTAAGAGAAGGATAGTTTAATACAGCATTACATCCCGTTATACCTCTTACTATGCGTTAGAAAGAGATAGTTTAATACCGTCGTAATTATAAGACCTATATATAATTTAAAATATTAAGTAAAATTGTTTTCGACTACATTTGGAGATTCTGAAAAGAGCCTATGGTTAGCTGAAGCGAGAGCGCAACTAACTATATCATCAAAATTATTGAGATCACTAAACTTTCATTTTTATTAACAATTCAAATTTCACAATGTCAAATGAAGGTCAAAATTACATTTATCATTATTAAAAATAGAAGGAATGAATATTTACTACTTTGGAAAGGTTTAATCAAAAGTAAAAGTAAGAGCGCTAGCAATCACATAATTAATATTAGTTAAAATCTTTTATTTTATTTTACAAGAAATAATTAACTTACAATAAAACTCACATACATTAATTGTCATTAAAACTCAGTAATTACATATTAATAAATTTAAAGAATAACTATTCTATTCGCCAGGTGTGAGCGCACACGATTAGTAATATTAAATGTAATAATATTCAGCAGTTGTAATTGTATTAATTAATTAAAACTTCACTTTGGCAAGCATTTGACATACATGTATTACATACACACATATGTATATATGTGTGAGAGCATTTAAAATTTATAAATCTAATTTAAAATTCACACAATAGAGCTACAACTTTCAAATTAAATTCACTAATAACTCTATCGAGAGCGCACCTCTTCATGGTCTCCAAAAGTTCCTGCAACAAATATTGTTATTATAATTAATTGTCGAAATATTGTCGAGGTCAAGCGTTAATAATTAAAGTAAAATGGGAATCGTTATTAAAATCACGATATATATATATATATTCATCAATGATCGAGGGATGACCAAACAATTAAATGTGAAACGTAAAGTAAATTAACCATTGAATAATTAACTAATAATATTAATAAAACTTTTCTTTTAGTCCCTCAATCAAGGATATAATGAATATTCACTATGTAATGTAACAATAAGAGAACATAAAATTTACAATTCTCAAATAAATTCAAATTCTCCTGGAAGAGGAAAAATTTCTGAACAAAAGATCTCTTATAAAAATATTTTTACAAGTAACCGTTCTCTTATTATTACAAAAGAAAAATAAGATTTTCGATTGAATATTATATTCGTATTAAGCATCTTACAAAATCATAGCGGCATTGTCGCAAAGGGAGAATCCGTTCCACTCCCCGCGGCCTACAAGCTCACTGTCGTTCCACACCCCGCGGCCTACAAGCTCATAGTATAAGAAGGCGCAAAATTCCGGAGCGCGCCGCATTTTGCTATTAGATTCCGTGTGCATTTCGCATTTGCTATTAGATTCTGTGCGCGTAATTTGTAATTTGCATTTTGTGTGCTTGCATTTTTGCTATTAGTTTTCATCTCGTGGTTTTTTTATATATATATATTAGTTGCACTTAGCATCTTGCCCGGAGCTATACTTCCAATCAGGTATACTTCGTCAAAATCAGTTTGCGTATTTTTATTACGGCTAACATTTTGTTATAACATTTGTTCACGTATATTCGCGTCACGATTATTACTTTCTCAACCTCGCGCATTTTAGTTGCGTTCTTTATTTTATTTCTTTAAATCCTATCATTGTGAAAACTCGATCAAGATTCTACATTAATTTTGTATTCAACTGTACCACTGCAGCCTGGAGCATCGAATTTGTAATTCTGGTTCCTGCCCAAAATAAAATATAACTTTGCCGATTCATTTAAGTAAGTATTATTTCTTTCTATTATCATCCCTCAATCGCAGAACTAACTCTAACTAATCGAAATAAATTTTATTTAATTAATTTGATTTACAGCAGTTACTATATCTATATATACGAGTACCCATATATATAGATATACTGTCAATGTTAAAACTCAAGTTTAGAATCAACTGATTATTCTTAAATATTATTTATCAACAGCCTTTGTAACATTATTTTAGACATTGTTAATAACTTTTCTTTAATAATTTATAATAATTAACAAGATTATTTCGTATAAATATAAAGTTGAGCTTCACATTATCTAAAATCATCTAACTGCATCTATAATTTATAAGAGCTATTTGAGCTTACGAGACCGATCCCTAATCTATTCCTGCATGCCAATATATTGTAATACTAACATTTTATAGATTTTAAGACAGTTAATTCAATGATTGTTTTTCCTGTCACCCTTTTCAGCAACCATTCCATTCCGTCTTAATTCGAAAATCAAGTGTTTTATAAGTAAATAATTAATTCAAACAATTTCGGGAGTGAATTCTTTTGCCGATCAGCCAGTGAAGTGATTGTTAATCAAGCCTCTCAGTGATCTCCTTTATGTTGAGTCCTGATAGGACAATACATGCTTTCGTTTAATACAATCATTCACGTGCTGAGTTGACAATCGAATTTTTATACAATTGCGAGATAATTTATCTTATTGTGTGACGGTTGACTCTACGATCGAAGAATATCTCTATGATATTTCCTCATTTCTCGAGAGACTTCCCGTAGATGATACCGCAGTGCTGCGTACTCTTTTCGCCGCTGCTTGTCACACAATAAGTCGTTCGTTTCCTTAATTAAATTCAAGTGTCGAGATTAAATTATTGCAAGTCTATATTATCGCTGACGGCTGACATTTGCGATTCGAAGATCTCCTTAAGAGATTTCTCCAATCTTATCCGAGGTTGGATGACTTAGCCCGGTCGCAAACGATGCCGCAGTGCTGTGTGATCTGAAATGGTTACACTGGTACTGCTTGTCACACGATAATCTTTATTAAGTCAATTCGAAATCGCGGAAATAACTTTTATTCAACTTTACAATCAACTCTGATGATTTGAGGCCCCTGTGAGCTTCCTCGGCCGTTCCTGAGCTGAGTGACGTGACGTCTATCTATCATTGTTGGTTGATAAAGAATCATTATAATTAAAATTCCTTTCCTTTTCTTGAAATAAATAAATTATATTATTTTAACCTTTTCCCTTATTCCATCTTTAATGCGTTTTATTTTACTATCATTAACATAGTATATATATTTACGACCTTAATCGGTAATAGAATTGAACTATATCGCAACAAAACGGACTAGGCTCTATTCAGAGGAGCATACACAAAACCTCGTGACTAATATCTTTAATCCTATACTAATCGCATATAATTGCTTGTTCTTATATAATCATATTTCACACGTTTATATACGATATGTCGAATTAAAATTATATTATTATTAATTGTTGTGTTAATTTTATTATCCCGAATTACATTCCCGTTCGATCCTCGAAGCGACGATCTTAGCTCTCGGCGTCCCTGGGTATTGCCGGCCAAGCAGGTAGCCAATAAAAAATAGAGAGCGCCTTTCAACTGTCCACCGAGGTAGGGCAGGTGGAAGTATAACGTTGCGGCATAACAGCAGTTCGTAACATTAACGTTTATTTTTTGGTGGCAGCGGTGGGATATTGCCAAAAAGATCTAAACGCTTCTTGGACGAGTGTGGAGTAGTCGGTATAATATTTCAATTTCTTTTCAGGTAATTTAACATAATGCCTCAAACACGTTCTACAGCAGATAAACCTCTTACCTTAGAGGAAATAGAGATTTGCAATCAGAGACTCGCAGAAAGAGAAAGGAGATTAAAGGAGCAAACAGAAGCTCTCCAAGCACAGCAACTCGAATACGAAAGAGCCGCGAAGTCAGAAACTACGATTAATAATCAATTGTTAGAGAGATTAACTCAACAATTATCACATTTAAATTCAATTCCTGAGCAAGTTAGAATTTTAAACCAACGAGTCGATGATATGCAAACCATGCATGCTTCCCCCTCCCCTGTGCCCAATCTGGGTCGGTCTCAACAAGATACTTCCCCTGAAACAGCGTTAGGAAATTCTCCTATTCGCCTTAAAGATGCAATTGATACAATTCCTAAATACGACGGCCATAAGATGTCCGTATTTCATTTCAGTAAAATTTGCGAGAGAGCTTTGGAACTTATTCCCCAGTATCATGAATTTCATTTGGTCCAATTAATAATTAATAAGCTACAAGGACACGCTTACTCAGCTATTGAAGGAGTCGAATTCAATAGTGTTTTCGAATTAACGCGCCGATTAAAGAAAATTTTCGGTCCTAATAAATCGGTGGATCAGTATCGAGGCGAACTGGCTAATATCTTTATGAAACCAAATGAAAACATCTTTGATTATATTGCCAGAGTTCAAGAATTACGTACCGCCATTATAGATGGTGAAACAAGTATAACAGGATATATTAACGAAGAATCAAAAGCCAGTATCGAAAATGCCACCATGAATAGTTTTGTTAACGGATTACCTTCTGATCTTTTAGTTCGAGTAAAATTAGAGCGATGCTTTACATTCGAAGATTGTATTGTTGCCGCAATTCAACTTTCTAAAACTCTTGAAGCCGAAGCCTCGCGTAAACGGGTGCCAGTCGCTAATCGTCCTGTCCGATCCGATCCTCCCTATGTCTCTCAGCAAACTCTTCAATATACCCCTAATTTTCGTGGAACAGGTCCTCCGCCGAATCCACAACAATCTTTCATAAAGCCTCTTGTTCCCGGACAACCTGGTCCGAATTATCCAGCAACTAAAATTTGCCGCTATTGCAAAACTCCCGGGCATTTCATGAGTGAATGTCGTAAACTCGCATATCGCAGATCTTTAGAACAGAATACGACGCAACCATCCACTTCTTATAAACCCAATGATGCGGGAAACTCCTCGGGCGTTCCGATAATAGACGCCCGACGGAACGAAACACAACAAGGGCGTCCACAATACATTCAATCCAACCCTGCGAATGCAACTCAAACCCCGATTCCCCTCCATCAACCTGTAAAATGAACGTGAGCGGGAACACCAATAAATTACCTTCTATTACTCTTTCTTCTTCAGACTTAAAAACAAATTGCAATTTCATGATTGATTCCGGATCTGGATTCAATCTTATTAAAGAAAGATTCTTAAATCATGATATCACTTTCAATACTAATAATATTTTGCTTCTTAAAGGTCTTTCTTCCGAAATCATTTCAACCTTAGGGTCTGTCGAAATCTCTTTGTTAGGACAACCGGCACAGTTTCATGTTTTATCTGATTCCATTAATTTACCTCATGACGGAATACTGGGAAATCCTTTCTTGGAAGGGAGATGTGCCAGCATTAACTATAAGGATAAATGCTTATGCTACGATCATGTTCAAATCCCTTTTGCCGAACCAAAAAGTGTCAGTCTCAAGGGTAGATCGGTAATGCCTTTCTACGTTAATGTAACAAATCCCGAGGTGCGAGTCGGATACTTGCCTCTTTGCCCAATGCCTGATAAAGTGTATCTAGGAGACGCTATAGTTACTAATTCAAATGGGAAGGCATACTTACCCATCTTTAATACTTCTGAAGTTGATCAAGAAATACTAATTCCCTCCGTGGAATTACAGGACTTCGATTTTGATGATTCTAATTCAGTTACTCCATTTACGGAACATATTGTTGAAACCCGAGGGCATTCAACAACTCAAAGCAAATCTCTTTCTTCAGTAAGCGATATATCGCCGAATCTTAAACCCCCCGTTCTTGTTAATAATCTCCCCCACATTGCCGAGACCCAAGGGCAATCGGTAATTAAGAAATCCGTACGTTTTAATGATGAAGTTTATATCGTGGAACCTCGTGAATTTCCAGCGATGGGTGTTAATTCTTTTCATACTACTGAGACCCGAGGGCACACAGTAGTCGATAACTCACTGAATCTTGATACTTCATTGAATCCTGTTGGTTCATTGAATCCTGAAATCCCCTTTAGCTTTAATATAGATAACGTTAAGGACGAGCTTAACGTTGGTCTGGGAGAAACCACTGTTAGTTATAATATAGATAATATCAAGAAGGAGCTTGATGTTAGTCTGGGAGAAACTGTTAGTCTTAATATAGATAACGTTGGGAATGAGCTTAACGTTAGTCTTGGAGATACTGTTAGTTTTAAGAATATAGATGATATCGAGAAGGAGCTCGGTATTAGTCTTGGAGATGCCCCTGTTACTTTTAATAATAATACTATAGATAATGTCAAGGAAGAGCTTGATGTTAGTCTGGGAGATGTTACTAATAATATTATAGATAACGTTGAGAAGGAGCTTGACGTTAGTCTTGGAGGTCCTTTTACTAGTATATTTAGCGATATAGATAATATCAAAATGGAGTTTGATATTAGTCTTGGAGATTCCCCTGCTAATTTTGATAATCCTATATATTTTCATGATTCATTTGAACACGATCGGAGTAATCGCGTACAAACCATTTTTCAATTATTACGACTCGAACATTTGAACTCTGAAGAAGCTGATAATGTTCGATCTTTGATACAAAATCACTACGATAGATTTCATCTTCCTGGTGATCATCTAGAAGCAACGAACGCCACAGATCATTCTATTCCTACGGTCGATGAAAGACCTATTCACACTAAGCAGTATAGATTTCCTCCAATTCACAAAGAAGAAATAGATCGACAAGTTTGTGATCTATTATCTAATGATCTAATTGAGCAGTCCACTTCACCATATAATTCTCCATTGTGGATCGTTCCCAAGAAACCAGATTCTCATGGAAACAAACGATGGCGTATGGTCATTGACTATCGTCTACTTAATGAAAAAACAATAGGCGATGCCTATCCACTTCCAAATATTACTGACATTCTAGACCAATTAGGTTCTGCCAAATATTTCTCTATCCTAGATCTTGCTTCCGGATTTCATCAAATTCCCATGTCAAGTAAAGATGCTCATAAAACTGCTTTCTCGACTCCCTATGGTCATTATCAATTCAAACGTATGCCTTTCGGTTTAAAAAATGCTCCCGCGACTTTTCAAAGATTAATGGATAATGTTTTATCGGGATTACAAGGTAACGAACTTTTTGTCTATATGGATGATATAGTCATCTACGCGAAATCATTAAGAGAACATGAAATAAAATTTAATCGATTGATGCAACGTTTACGAAACGCAAATTTAAAACTACAGCCTGACAAATGTGAATTTTTGCGACGCGAAGTCATGTACCTCGGTCATATAATCGGAGCAAACGGAGTTAGACCCGATCCTGGTAAAATAAAAGCCATAGTGGACTTCCCTACTCCTAAATCTCCTAAGAATATAAAACAATTTCTAGGTCTCGCCGGTTATTACCGACGATTCATTCCCAATTTCTCAAAAACCGCCAAACCACTTACTGACTTGCTTAAGAAAGACGTTCAATTTTTGTGGCGAGAAAATCAGATAGATGCATTCACTTCTTTAAAATTATCTCTATGTTCTAATCCTATACTTCAATATCCTGACTTTACCAAGCCTTTTGTCCTTACGACTGACGCATCTGGTTATGCTGTCGGCGGAGTGCTTAGTCAAGGTCCTATAGGTAAAGACTTACCTATCGCTTTTACTTCTCGCATATTAAATTCAGCCGAACAAAATTATTCAACAATAGAGAAAGAATGTTTAGCTATTGTTTACTGCGTTAATCATTTTAGACCGTACCTGTATGGACGGATGTTCACAATTGTCACAGATCACAAGCCTCTTGTTTGGTTACATTCTATTAAAGATCCCTCTTCAAGATTATGGAAATGGCGTACTAAACTAGCAGAATATGATTACGAAATTAAATACAAAAAAGGAACTTTAAACAATAATGCAGATGCATTATCTAGAAATCCTCCGGAAAATTTTGTACTACCTTTGTTGGATGCTGAAGGCAATAGCTCATCCGACGAATCTATATTTTCAGCAAGACCTACCAATCGTGCATTAGTACCTTGTAATAATGACGATTATATAGAAATGGCCCCTTTACGAAGTTCAAGTAGAGTAACTATCGAAGAAATTCA